>VYZT01032981.1:378606-441227 GCA_013400735.1 Pomatostomus ruficeps | reverse complement strand
AACAGCTTTTTTTTTTTTTTTTTTTTTTTTATGGTGGATAAATAACTTGATTTATCTAGAACCAGATCAGTTTTGTATTTGATTTGATTGCCTGTCTAATCATTAATATGTGGTGCTTTTTCTATTAATCATTAGTATTTTTTTATTATTCAGCAAGGCTTGGTATTTTTTAATATAACCTTAGTGAGGAGTTTACTGGTGTGTTTTGGCTGCTTTCTCCTCGAAGCAGGAGGTGCTGTGTTAACACTTCTGCACACGTCACCAGAACTTTTTTCTGCATATTCAAACCTAGCATGGATGAAAACATTGGCTATGGTTGTGCTGTCGGAAAAGTGATGGGAATATTTTATGATCTTTTATCACGTCTATGGTGTCTTATCGTGGGGCATTGAAATTCCTGGTAAAAATTTAAATTTATCAATATATTATTGTCATGCGCGTGTTGAAACCGAGAACTTTTTGAGGCTTAATGATGTCTGAAGTCTTTTTGTATGATTCTGGGGAAGGTTGTAGAAAAGATCCCTTTTATGCTGCCAATGCCATGCAAAGAGCTGCCAGTCTAAGCTGAAGTTCGGTTCTTCACTTTTAAAATTGAGGAGGGAGTGTTTGAACCAGAATTATTTGTATAAATAGTATCTGGTTTATATAAATAACTGAAATATAGGCGTCCTTAACAGCTTCAAAACCCACTTAAATACACGCCTGAATCGAAAGACTCCAACTTTCCATGTCCCAAACTCATCTAACTCGAGAGCTAGATTGGTGTGGGTAGGAAATGCCTGTTTTAATCACATCTTTTGAAATGTGCTGTTTAAGGGCTGGAAATTGTGCCTCTCTTCTTTCCTTTTCCATAGTTCTCATGTTAGTGCCTTCATAGCATTGATTGTGCTTGTACTCAGTGTTAAGGGAAGGAGGGCTTCGTGTTCTTCTCTCCCTGGCTCATCTTCAGGCCACTGTGGTGGCAGCACAGTGACTTTGCTCTCCAATGCTGTGTTGAACACTTTGTATTTCTTTAATTTCATGTTCAGCCATGCTGACAGCAGTCATTCATGTTCTTGTTCATATGACTGCCTGCTCTGTTGCTGTTTCCATGGGAAAAGAGGATGCTTGGTGTGTTCAACAGCCTAGAGAGCCACATGTCCCATTCCCAAAGTGGGTCCTTTAAGCCCTTTTAAGTTACCTGGAGAATTTCACTTTTGTATTAATACAGCTCTTGTCCTAAAGTAACAAATGGCAGAGGATCCTTCACATCCAACTTTCTCCTTGCACTGGCACAGGGTGCCCAGAGCAGCTGTGGCTGCCCCTGGATCCCTGGAAGCATCCAAGGCCAGGCTGGATGGGGCTTGGAGCAACCTGGGATAGTGGAGGGTGTCCCCGCCCATGGTAGGGGGTGGAACTTTAAGGTTCCTTCCAACCCAAACTGTTCCGTGATTCTATGATGGAATTTGATGTATAAATGTACACTTTGAGCTGGCATTTATCACTGTAGACAAAGCTAAGCCGGGCTGGGTATTATATTTAAAGCAGAGATGATAATAATGCTTGCTATGGTTACAGGCTTCCCACAGTACAAGGGAAACACGACAAATCCAAGGCAACTATTTTTTCAGATTTTGTGCCAGAGTTCAGTTTGCATAGGTGGCAGTGTTGGAAACTCTCCAGAGAAAGCTTTTTATCTGGCCATTCATTTCTACCAGCTCTTCTCATCTTGAATCCCACTCAGGCTGAGCCTAAACCTGCCATGGCTGCAGAAGCCAACCACTGTGCTATCCAAAAAACTCACAAGTTTCAAACCTACCGCAGACTGAGACAAGCAAATTGCAGATAAAAGCCAAGCTGGGCTTTTCCATTTCCTCTGCTTATCAGAGCCAAAAGCCATCTTCTAACAAGTCAAAAGCATCCAAAGGAACTGAAAGGAGAATATGGATTATTGGCTGCTTGCTTTCTACGCAAACGTGTAGTTTTTCACCATTGACATGGGCGAATAAAATATCACGTGTTGTGCTGAAGCCCACCCACAGGTGGGTTGGAAAATGTGAATTTGCTTGTGGCTGTTCTTGGTTCTCCTCAGGCAGGCTGGAGGTGAGAGGGGAAGGAGCTGAGAGTTCCCTCTGCCATCAGGAGGTGTCTGCGCCCTGGCTGAGTGACTGACACCTCTGAGTGACAGCACCAAGCACTCAATAACCAACCTTGGGATGACAACTCAGACAAAGGCTCTGTTGTAGTGAAACTTTGGGGATTTGGGCTGTTGTCCAGTATCTGAAGATATTGAATACTCATGTTCCACAAATAACACAACAAAAATTCTGAAGCACTTCCATAACATAGGTACTCTTCTACAATACACACATATGGAAAAAAAAATTCCAATGGTCTTTTTGAGCAGTTCTACCAACTGGCCACTCACTCCAAGCCCGTCCCTTTCTGGAAAGCAAAGCTCTTGGAAGCTGAATCTTTTGATCTGGGGCACTCTTTTAGCAGTGTTGGAAACATGGCCTCCTCCTTTCAGAGCAATGTCTCTGGATGTGTCTGCAGGGAGCCAACAGGAATGGCCACAAATGGGGTCACCTCCCAAGTTCAGGGGAATAGATGAGGAGTCTGTGAGCTGCTGATGACAAACAGTGCCCCACAGGTTAAACCTCTTCTGCACTGTGTCTTGAGAGCTGTATTTCAGTCCTAAGCTCTCCTAAAATTCCTAAAGGTACCGATTATGTAAAGGCTCAAACAGCTTCTGAAAACCTTTGACTCTTCTCTTCTATTGGACAGCAAAGGAAAGATCAAAATCTCATGATTAAACAAACTCAGGATATTCTCATAAACATTTTGAAGGCTGAAGTTCCCCTCTCCTGCAGAGAATGTTAATACTTTCTGCTGAGTTTTGAAAAATCAGGTGGCACTAAAAAGAAGAGCAGCTGATGACAGTGGGTGGAGTGGCTGATGTGCAGGATACGCTCCCATGGGATTCCCACTGCCTGCCCCGGTGACTTGACTGAGATGACTCCTGTAGTTGGGCAACTCACCAGACTGGATTTTAACTCTATACGAAAAGGTTTTCTCTGTTCTCTGGGCCAGGAGAAACAGGAGCTGTGCAAAGCTGGAAGGCATTGCCAGCTGGAAGTAAAGGGACCCCTCTCATTAGAGGCCTCACAAGCCTGGGGTTAGGAAATTAAACTGAAGCATAATGGGAGTATCAGCAGAAGGTGGAACTTGCCAGTTCGAAGTGAAATGCTGACTAAACCAAATATCCTCGCAAACCTATGCAGCTGGATTGATTGGCAAGCTTGATTACTCATCCTTTCCTGTCTAGACAGAGCTAGTTTTTAGATTTCATATAAAAAGTTAATACTTATCATGTTCAATGGCTGTCTTGGTGTTGGCGTGAGGCTCCATGAATTACCGTCAGTCTGATTGGAAATGGAGTTTGGGAAAGCTTTAGTAAAATGGCCGTGACTTTGGCTGTGTCTTACTGGAAGAAACCTGCTTTTCTCTGTGGGGTAGAAAAGAGAGAACCTTTCCCTGCCTCCTTTTTGGAGTTCAGTGACAGCAAATGCACTTGGCCTATCCTAGGCTGCCATATTTGACAAAATCTCGGTCCGTTGGTCTATAAATAAGAAAATTTGCACCATGCCAGGTCTTGACATAAACCTGAACCAAAGCAAAGTTGTCAAAGGTATCAGATGTATCGAGGAGGAAAACAGATGAAGACTTTTATACCTTTGGGATAGCATGGCTTGTTTAGAACAATAAAGGCAGAAGGTGACCTGTGTAAGCTGGCCCCAGGCTTTACACTGTACAACGGTGATGAAGCTTCCAAATACTCAGCGCGTGCCCAGGCAAGGCAAATTCCATCTGCAGCTCCGGTTGAGCGCTGTTTCTCCTTACTGCTGTGGAGAAGTGGGGATGAGGAGCCCCAGAGGTGGCTGTGTGCTGGGCAGTCTGTAAAGGGAGCTGTTTCTCAGCCCCATCAGCTGCATGTGGAGCATCAGAGCTGATTTGAGCCAGTCCAATGTGTTTTGATGGACCCCAATAGATCCAAGGGAAATGAACAGGAGAAATAGCTTTGACCTTGTCAAAAACCCTGAATTTTGTTGGAGAAGGGGGGTTCACTCAAGCCTTAAACAGGTATTTGAGCCGTCGTTTCATCTTTTATGAAGTGTGTTACACTAAGTGCTCTTTGGCTGCTGTTTCGGGAAGCTGGCACAAGCAGTGCTAAGGAGCTCATTTAAATAGAGCTGGCCTCATTAGCATTCCAGATGCTGAAAATGTGCACAGCTGGTTCACAGCCAGAAAGCAGGCCTCTTCATCTGCGGCTTTCAGCTGGCCTAAAAATAAAGTTCAAAGTGACTTTATTAAAAATGTCCCTATATGCGTACCCATATAAACATACGTATTTATACCTACATAAACACACGCTATGGCCGGGCTGAGGTTTGCCTGTTGCCTGCCTGCAGGATGAAGTCCTGCCCTGTCGTTTGCTGGTGGAGGTGGTGTCAGGTTGTAAGAACTGTGTGCACATCCAGGCGTCGAGGTGACAGGTCGGGTTTGCCTCCCAGCTGTGCTGGGATGCTCTGCTGGTTCCTGAGCTCAGAGAGCTGCCACTCTAGACTGCCATATCCCCCCAATAAATACGGCTGTGTCCCCTCTGTGACCAGCCTGGCACTTCATCCTCCGTGTGCAGCTCTAACTCCTAGTGGGTAGGAATATTTTGAAGCTCAGCTCTTTCAGTAAAAGCTGCAATAGGTGATTGTATGAAAAGAGCCACCCAGCTGAGGTAAGAAGCAGATCAAATGATTTTCAGAACTACCAAAGCAGAAAAAAAGAATAAACCAAACTTGTGGCAATGTATAGATCCTCAGCACATCCTTCCCTTAAGGACTTTGTGTGCTGTTTGATGCTCAAAAAGAGAATAAAGTATACAGAGAAGGACAAAAATAGATCAAGGGTGCAGAATGGGTTTTTGAAAGTGTTATTTGCTTTAGCAGGAAGAGAGGAACAAGAGAGAACTGTCTTTATCTGCATGACCTGCAGGGAGGAGATCAGCGGGGCAGGTGTAGTCCCTCATGACTTAAAAATCAAAGGCTAAATTTCTAGTCAGAATCTTCGAAATATTTTCCAATAAAGAGTCACCTATGTTTAAACAGTGCTGTACATCTATTTCCTTTATGCTTTGTGTTATCAGCAGAAAGGAGTGCCTTTCTCTGGCTGCTTGGTGAAGGTCTCTCTTCCTTCCTGGGTTTCCAGACATGGGAGTTTCTACGCGGGATCTTTAAAATGTCTCATCCCTCTGCCTGAGCAAGTCAGTGACACAAAGCAAATGAGGGATGGTGAGGGAGAAGCTTCATAACTCACAAATGCGAATGGAATTGATTTTAGGGGAAAGGGAAGAGTGAGGAAAAGCTCAGCAATGTTAATGCAGACCACGACTGTGGGAAATCGGTGTCAATGAGTGCCACCCACGAGGAGGAGGAGGAGTGGTGGCTGCAGAAGGTCAGCAGCGTGCTGGCAAGTGCCAGCTGTGCCCAGAGAGGAACGAGGCTCCTTCTGAATGGGGGCTCCAGTTTCCTGGAGTAATTCTGCATCATTGCAAGCCTTCCAAGGATGTCTGAGATGGGAAATATCTGTCTACCATTTGTTTACCTGTACGTGGTGGCTCAGTGAGTGTGTTTGCAAATTATCCCAGCACCCCCATAAGGTGATGATGTTGGATGTAACCGCTGTTTTCCAATCATAGCCTAGTTCAAAGTTGGCCTTGTGGGTTTATGGCTGTCTAGTTCCCTTTCAATTCTGGTACATGGGCTCATTTTTAATTAAATACCCATCATTTAAGGATGGACTAAAAACGGTCCAAAAAGGTTTTGTTGACTGAAGACCGAAAATATGAAATGTTCTTTGGGGGGTTTTGGGTGTGGATTATGAGGCACATTTTAATAATATTTAGTATGTCATCTTCAAGCAATGTTTTTAAACCTCAAAACTCCAGGGAAGTTCTGTAGGCTTTAGCAAACAGCTGTTAGCAGTCAGGAAAGAATTATGATTCTTGCCCAAAAATATTCCCTCCTGCCTATCAGGATATCCTAATGTGCAGCACTTTTGAGATATGCCTCTTGTGGAAGCAGGGATGCAGTGTTTCTGCAGGTCTGTGAATCTACAGATGAAAAAGAGGTCTTGAGTCCCTCCTTATCAGTCATCCAGGCAGCAGCTCATTTTGGGGATACTCTGATTAGCAGAGGGTGTGTGTACAGCACTGCACACTTTGTCCCCATCTAGTAGCTGCCTGAAGCTATTTGACCCAGCTGCTAATAGTCTTTACCTTAAATATGTGCACAAGGATCCTAAATCCTGAGTTCTGTAATCTGTTCCAGGGATAAATAGGAATTATTGACTATGAATCCAGACTCCTGCTGTTATGAAAACCGGAGAAGGGTTGGCTCCAGAGGTCTTGATGAGGAGAAAACACAATATCTGGTTGATGGGAATGGTTTAGCTTCATCTCCGAGGATTTGCGAGCACTTCCTATCACTTTCTGCTTAAAGCTTAATGGTAAAGGTACACAGAGGTTCCTGAGACAGCAGGAAACCATGGCTCGCTGATCCAGCAAGTCTGGAATTTTCTGCTGTTTCACCAACAGTATGAAAATGTCTTCATGGAACTGCCAAGTAACACAGGTACAGCTGTGTGAACACTGGACAGGAGTTGATGTACTGATGCACAGCGAGAAACCAAAGGACCGTTCCAACCTTCCCTCTGCAGAGGCACCACATGATCACACAGCTTCCTTACCTTGGGCTGGTGCCTCTCTGTGCTGCATCCTTCCCACTGGAGAGCCTAAAGGATCTGAGCCCCTCACTCTCCAGAGCTTGTGTGCTCTAAGATTTGATGGAGGCACCTGAAATTGTCTCTGTTCTTTACAGCACAGCTCGGAGTGGTTACCATAAAAACCTGCAGTCAGCTTGCCTGTGAAGGCAGGGGTGGCTTGACTTTATCCTTGCAGATGGCTTCCCAGTTTTGCTGTCCTTCCACCCTCTCCTGGGCTGTCAAGTAAAGGAAGAGGAGGGATGAAGGCTCTCTAAAGGGAGTTATAACACTTGTTGGCTGTGGTGTACGCTCCTGCTAGCTTAGATGTTGCTCTCTGGTGTTCTGCTGGCAGCACAAATGAATGTCTTTCCTTATCTTTGTTTCCACTGTGCATTCCTGTTCCTCATGTTCACTGTGAGTTCCAGCCTCACACTGCTTTTGAATGTTCAGTGTCTGCTCTTTAGGTCTAGAGGCAAAGACAGGCAGCCAAATCCAAAGGTTTTAGGTTTCCTTGTAGTTCTTTTGTCAGTGGGAAGCTGAGAATGCTCCTTGGTGTCTTCTGTTCCTCACTAAAAATATCAACTGATTTTTTATTTTTCTGGGAATTCAGTGTCCAGTCTTAGGGCTGAACTGATGTACCATTTTCTTCCATATATAACCAATGGATCCAATTATATACGTCCCCTTTTATCCCTCTCCTTGCTAACACTTGCATGATTATTCTTTCAATGAAGGTGGGAGTCCCAGTTTCAGTGCATTTGAAGTTCTGATTTTTGATCTTATGGTGGGGTTTATTAATAATTTAAAATGGAGAAAAATCACTCTTTGAAATAGCTCCACTTAATGTAAATACTAAATTTAGGAACATGTTCTGCCAATATTTCCTTTGATCTTCATGCCCACTCTTAACATGAAGCTTGCCAGGCTTTTATGTGACAGCAAGGTGAAATTGGCTGCTGTGAAAAGTAAATATATCTGACTAATACACACTCATTTTATCTGTGCAGTATTTATATGATCCCTCCATTCATCTTCAAAAAATCTTCCTGTGTCTGTACTATATCGTCTCATTTTACAAATGATTCATCCATTGTGGTGGTGGAGAAAGGACATAGGGGATTCCCTAGGAAAATGTTGCATTAGCCATAACTTTAGTTTATTTTTCTCCTGTGGAAATACATAATATTGTGCATGGATCAGCTTTCTGGAGACCAGCCCAAACTCATTTGGGTACTTGAATGAAGTTCCCCTTGATTTGGGATCTGTGATGGGGAACCATTACTTTAAGAGGTGTTAATTAAACTTAAGAGGATTAGAGTGTCTTAATTATGCTCGTGTAATCACCACTAGTTTGGAAGGAAGCTGTTGGGAAGGCAGTGAAGTACGGATGGCTTAGGCCAAGTAACTCTGTGACTAACGTGAAGGAAGAGAGATGTTCCAAGAGCAATCTTAATGGTAGTATTTTTGCTTAACTCACTCCATGAAGTGTTTGGAAAGGCTCCTTTTTATACTTGACCAGGCTCGGGACATGCTC
The DNA here is from genome assembly GCA_013400735.1 of Pomatostomus ruficeps. Classification (NCBI taxonomy): domain Eukaryota; kingdom Metazoa; phylum Chordata; class Aves; order Passeriformes; family Timaliidae; genus Pomatostomus; species Pomatostomus ruficeps. The sequence continues at coordinate 432,898 of VYZT01032981.1, read as the reverse complement.
CCAGGGCCCAAGGAAGTTCATGGACGTGGTGCTTTGACTGAATGTGAACCCAGCCGTGCTCTGGTGCTGGCAGGTTTTCTGCTTTAAGGTGAAATCCCTTACAAATGGCTCAGTCAACCCATAACAAAAGTTAGAGCTGCAACCTCTCGGTTCAGGGAAGTACAGCATAATCGTGGTTATAACCTTCTGCTGTCTGAGCCACTTAGAAATGGATGACATGCTGAAGGAAAGGAGAACTCGTGGATTTATTTATTTATTGCCTTCACTTCTTTAGTGGCTGGATGTAAAGATCCATTGTATGATTGCAAGTCCCAGAAAGGCGCTCCCTGGAATGTTTTTGAAAGCTTCCAGAAATAGACTCTGACGAGCTTGGACTGAAAAGTGCAAAATTCCAAGCACAGGAGCTCACAAGTTTTGTTAGAGGCAGAGAAAGCTCATGTTTATAGCTGCTCTAGGCCCCATCCAACTCTTGCTGGTGTCAAGGGAAAGGCCTTTGCTGGAGTTCTTCATCAGCAAAGTTCTCAGCCCTGAGAAAAAACAGATTTATGGAGGAAGCTGTAAATGGGCACTTGACACCTTTACCCTGTTTTGCAGAGGGGGCTGCAGAAGATTAATCTGCAGCAGTTTTGCTGCTGAAGACATTTGAACCATGAGAAGAAGCAACAGTGCTGGTAACGAGTACTCAGCTGCTGTAAACGCATTTCCAGGATTCTCAAAGAGTAAGCAGCGACTGCTCAAGCGGTGGACTTGGGAAATAGTGTTTAGCTGGGTTTGTTAGAAAAAGCATCAAGCGTTTCTTCTTTTTTTCAGAAGCCGGGGTAAAGTATGACAGCAGCACCACCAGGGCACTGGAGACAGGCCAGATATACATATTTGGTTGGGCAAGAAAAACAACCATCTGTCTAGAGGAGGATGTAAACATTAAGTGTTAGCTGTCTCTCTCAGCCTCTCCTGTGGCAGAAAGGCAGCCTTGTCTCTTGAGTTACTCTGCTACAAGCTACTGTAATGCAGACTGTGTTGAAAAGGAGCAATTTAGGGCAGAATTTTTCTTTTACTGTATTTTTCCAAAGAATGACTTTTTCACATAGGTCCCTTCTGACTCAAGAAGGGAGAAATCATTGGGAAGGAAATAAATCTCTGCTGATGGCTACTCAGAAAAGCAGCCAGTGAGCTCGGGTGATCTAATATTAATAAATGCCATGGATGATGCACCGAGTAACTTCTCAGTTGTTTTTGTTATGCTATTAAGAAGTTCACATTTAGGCTTCCAAGAACCACAGGCACATTTTTGGGGGTAAACTTTGCCTGGAGCACCAGTACACGGAGTGAAGGAGACTCCAGCAGCACTCTGTGATTATGGCACATTCCATTTGTAAGGCTGGAAACCCACGGAATGCAAAGGAGCCTTGCACCCCTTTGGCAGTGCAGGACTCGGCCTCAGGGGCTGCTGGCTTTGGAAATCAGGGTCAGTCCTGCCCAAAGAAGGAGTGACTTGCTTTCTAAATTCACTGCTGCACCATCGTGTCAGACCAGGAATGGACCTACACAGATTGACTGAGGAGCTGACCCGTTCCATCCGTGTTGTCTTCATGGTTCTCTAGCCTCAGTTCCAGCCTGAATTGGGTTGAGTGCAAGCAATCTTCAAACTCTCAGGTCCCATTTCTGCTGTGACTGATCCTCCACTGTGTGTCTTCTCCAATCCAAAATCTTCACCTCGGGCCCTTTTCTCACATCTTGTTAAACCTCTTGAATACAAGATACTTTCTATTCAATCCTCAGCTGCAGTCAGGAGTTGGAAGGCAAATCTAAACCTTAACTCAGAAATTTCCTAACAGTGGTGCCTGAAGATTTTTATTACGGAATTTTATGTTGTCACTTTTTCATTCTGTTGTATATACAAGGTAGGTAAATATCAATTAACCATAATTGATGTTGTGTTAGGAATCTGATTTAACAATTAATAGAGGAAAAGTTCTCAATATAATTTAGCAGTTTTAATTTAAATAAAAGGCAAATAATTAAACTGTCTCATTCGCACTGTTGGACTTGAGTCTGCAGGGACTGAAGAACACTGGATGGGATTTTGGGGGTTATTCACTGCTATGAAACAGAGAATGAACATGGAAAAGTACAGGACTGATCATCAAACTAAAATCTGAGGAGATGGCAGAGGGAGAACTGGGGAAGGTATCCAGTACTGGGATATTTTTCGGGAAATGCGTGCTGGGAGTACAAACACTGCCAGGTCCAGCTCCAAGGCTGCTAAAGGCAATGCCCAGGCTCCCACAGCCGCCGTGTCTTCACGCTGGACCGGGCTGTTTCCTCCGCCCGCCCCGGAGCCTGCAGTGTGTCCGGGTGAGTCACCCCTCCTCTCGGAATAGGAGCTTAATGCATCTGGAACAGCAAGAGCCTGGCCCGCTGCCTGCTCTGATTTGGTGAAATATTCTTGGCAGCTACCAAGCAGTTTTAAACCAGGCCTTCATTAAATCCAGCTTCGTGTGCCAAAGAATGCCAGCTTCACTTTATATGCAAACTACTTGAAGGAGAGTTCAGTGTGGATTTACATCCAGGATAACAGGAGGAGCTATGCTACCCCAGCCAGGCCAGCAGAGCCATCCCGAAGGATGAGAACTGGCATTTGCTGTGTCAGGAAATGTCATTTGTCATCTTTCATCCACCCCAGCTCAGGCCACAAAATCTCAGTCACAGGGACTCCTGCTGACTCCTGTGGGGTTCTGGCATGGAGAAGGGGCTCCTCCAAAGCGAGCTCCATGCCCTGAGGTCTCACAGGGCACTGGCTGCTCTGCTCCATGTGTGTCCCAGCTGGTGTCTCCTGTGGGGTCACACAGCACGTGATGGCAATGCTCTTGGTGGCTTCCTCAGCGTTTGGGGAGCAGACAAGTGCCAGATTTAGGAAGCTAATTTAAATAAGTCAAAATCACTTTCCAGATTATTTTAAGATGATACTGGCAGGAAAGACATAAATAGCAAATTTTGTTGTCCAAATGTATTTGGAAATACTGTATGATTGGGATCAGCACTCACCTTGGCATAATATTGTTTGACTTGCTGAATTTGGCCTTCTAGCACCTAATATTTTGCTGTTTAGCATTTGCATGGCCTTTCCCTTTCCACAAACTTCAGGGACGTGATAGAAGTCTCCTTTGCAAGCCCTTCCTGCAAAGGACAAGAGGAGCCAAATGCAAATCCAGTCAAGAGCCACCTTTGCAGCTTGGGTCTGCTGTGAGGAGTCAGTGTGAGGATGGAGTTTCAGCAGCCCAAGAGCAATCCCAGAGGAGGCAGCGCCATAGGCAGGATCCTCTGCACCCCTCAGCCCAGCTCTGCATGGCAAGGGAAGGTGCCAGGGTGGCATGAGCCCCACGGCCACTTTGCCATGCCTCCTGCCTGTCTTGTCCATGCTGGGGCAATCCTTCATGCCTGCTGGAGGGGCTGTGTTGATTTGCAAGCCCCTCAAAGCTGTTTCATTGCTGTAGCGTGTGGAGGGAAGTGTCACTGGCTAACAATTCACATTTAAAATGGTATTTTATCTCTTTCCTTCTGGAAATGAAGCGTTTCTTTTGACCCCAGGTGGGAGCCGGGTGATTTCTATTTCTTGGTGCACTCAAAAATTTTTAAATAGTTTTGGATGGATCTGAAACAGAATAGCATGTTTTCAAGTCCAGCCAGGGACCCAAAATGTAATTATTTGCACAGCTGTAATCATACTTCAAAGGAGCCTTGACTCTTCCTGGGGTCCCAGGTGCATGGGGAGGGCATTCCAGCCCTCAGGAGCTCTGCATCCATGGAAGTGCAGCGCTGACCACTGCCCTGCTGTTTAATTGGTGCCTCTAGCATCCTGACTCACAGGTTGTATTCCACAGCAGGAAACTCCAGGTATGGCTCCACTCTTTTGTCAGGAAATGCAGCCAGATGAGGCTGTGTGGAGCTGAAAGCCAAGGTGAGGCTGCACTTACCTGCACAGACCCCAGAAACTCTGCCTCCAAATGCCTGTTTATAAATAGGAGCAGCTTTTATCCTCTTAGCAGCAGTCCAAAAAATTATGTGAAAATCAATGGGCTTTTTTAAAACCAAAATTTTCCACAGAAAGGTATCTCTGTGAAGTATTTTTTTATTACTTTTTTTTTTAAAGTTATAAAACTTCCAGCAAAACTGTTTTTCAAAACATTTTTCATTGCTGGTAGTCAAAATGTACTCTTGATATTTGCATTAAAAATTTGAGGAACAGCCTTAAAAACCTCGGGAAGGCTTGAAAAAACAACGTCTGCTTTAAGTACTTTCAGAAAAAAAATTTAAAATCCTGTTTATTTTTATACCAGCAAAATGAGTTTATATAATTTAACCAGCTTGTCCCTTTGGCTTCCTCATGCCTCCAGTTTGAGCCGGTGTCCCAAGGGATGTGGGCAGGAGGAACCTCAGGAGAGCACTGCTCATGTGGCAAGGTGGGAGTTTCTTCTGCTCTGTCTGGACCTGATCAGCCTTACTTAAAAACAGAATTCTCAAGGGCAGGCTGTATTTTAATGCTCATGCTTAGAGATTTGCTTGATATGAGTGCAAAAACATGGCTTGTTTTGGTTTTTTTTAGACATTTTTCTTCTGTGCAGTTCTGTCACAGCCTGTTGTGCCCAAAGTGCTGTGATAGATGGCACCTGTTCGTGTCTCAGGACCGGTTTGTGTCCCTTGCGGAGTAAATGAGACCAGAGAGGGTTGGGAAAAAATAAAGAAAGGGGTCTGAGGCTAAAGATCGAGATAATTTGGTAAAAAGCCGTGTGATTTGCTATCACTGGAGAGCTCAGCCTGTCCGGTTTGGGTTTAGTGGAGATGGGGGAGGCGCTGAAAGGATTGCAGAGAGCACAGCACAGCGAGGCAGCTCTGCGGGGCCTGGGAACAGCGAGAGAAAGTTGACCAAGTAAAACCCATTGCATTTGCTTTTCTCTTTAATACTGAGTTCTAGATCTGATTTTAATGGGTATTTATTCCCAGCTTGCTTTATAGAGTGGCTATTAAAAAAACAGCCTCTTAAAAATTATTAAAAATGTTGTTTCCATTGGCAGGGAACGTTTTCACAAACAGGGTATGTAATTACTTGTTGAACTAGCAAAGGGACCTGCCATTTCCTTCGGTCACTGACTCCTTTTAATGAGTGGGTGCAGAGATTTTATTGTTAAAGTTATTGGGAGACTCCAGCTCAGAGACTGACTTCTGGGGCACTGCCTTCTCCGGCAAGGCTGTTTGAACAGCTCTGTGGTCTGGGCAGATGTCCAGCTAGATGTATTGATACTTTGCTGGAAGGAAAGTTTTGTTGCTAAGTTATATCTTGACTGGTGAATCCTGCTCAGCAGTGGTTTGAAATCTGGCCAGCCTGAGCTTTTAGCATTGATAGGGATCATCTGTCTCACTTAAATCTGGGGCAAGAGTGAAACGTGCATTGCAGCCCAATTGCTAATTCCACTTTAGTTCCCAAAGAGGTGAATCCCCAACAAAGCACTGAGGCTCCAGTTTTTGAGAATTAAGTGTCCATAGGTTTTCCTTCAAGGAAACAAATTATAATTTGGGAGCAAATGTTTCAAAGCTGAATTTACCCTCAAATTATTTCCTCTGCTCGAATCCATTCGTTCTGATGTGCCCATGTTTGTGATGCTGCACTCTTAAACACGACAGCAAACACTAAATCTCACAGGATGCGGCCTCAGGGAAGACGAAGGAGGACATGTGCCAGATAATCCCTGCAAGGCTGTCTGGCACTGGCCAGCCAGCTGGAAAGCTGGGACATCTGCTGTGCTCTGGAACACGGCTCACTGAGCCTCCTGCTGCCACCCACATTCCCGAACGTGTGTCCGTCCACCTGCCCTGTCCTGACGTCTGCTCCGTGTGTCTAGACAGGAGTCTGTGCATCTGCCCGACAGCTCAGTCCCAGTCATTCTTCTGGATTGTCTGGGTACCCTGGAAATGCTTGCTCTGCGACACAAACATTTGTGGCTTACCTGGAGCTGCCTCGGAGCCTTCAACCACAAATACTTTGTGTGCTGGCACAGGCCTCGCATTTACCAGTGTGGTGGCTAAGGAGACCTAACCCAGACACCTCCGTGCTCCCCAGGCTGCAGGGATGAGAGATCCCCTTTTCTAACTGCCCAGATGGTGTTTCCACACTGGCTGCTCCTGTTCCACCTCCAATTCCCAGCTCCGATGGCTGTTAATTAAATGGTAGGCTCAGTGCCCTTAGGCACCGGGTTCTGAGACAGGGAGGTAACAGCCCTGTGTTTATGGCCCGTAGCAACTCATGTTCTGTTTTGAGCAACTCGTCAACAGCGTGATACTGGCAAATTAGTGGGATTTTAGGGAAAAGAGCTTCTAAAAGGCTGGCACAGTGACATTGTCACATAGGGAAGGTTTAAATTTTAATTACAAATAACTGAGCAATACTAAAGAGTGGCTGTCTGTTAGGGACTCCTTAGTTCATAGTGACAAGATTGCCCCAGGAGAGACGGAAGGCACCTGAATCCAGAAAGGATTCCCACGTCCTCAGCAGCTGCTCCCCAGTCCCAGGGGCAGATCCACTGCTCCTTCCCCCACCAGCAATAGGAACGTAAAGCATCCCCTGTGTCCCCTCCCTTCACCTGCTTGTTCTGACCCAGTGCCTGGCATGCATTTGGTAAGCCAGCAGGTAAATTGGATCAGTGAACTGCTGCAGGCTATAAAATAATCCTAGAAGTGAAGTCTAAGCTGATCTGTTCACTAGTGCTGTGTCCTGGCAAGCCCTGGGGTCAAGTGGGCGGTTAAAGCAGAGGGAATGATTGCTGGGAGACAGGCAAGGGTGGGGGCTGCTGAAGCTGGCGTGGCTGCTGAGACCAGCCTGGGCTGACTCCACCGACCACCCAAAATCCTGCTCGCAGTGAGGCACGCCTGTGGGCTGGGCAGCCAGACATCGCAGCACTTGCTTCATCCTCCGTCCATAAATCAGCTCAGGTTCTCCGTAAGCGCAGGGTTCAAACTGGGGCACCTTCCTGTACCCCACAGGGACACTCTGTGTGCCTGGCACAGCTCACAGGGCAGCAGTGGCATTGCCCCTACCCAAGAATTTATGGTTGTAGCACACTCAAAGGATGGCTGTGCTGGTCAGGTCTTCTCAAGGTGAGTCAAACCCAGCACACCATCCCCACCCATGCCCTGAGGTTTTTGTTTTGTTTTGTGTTTTACAAGCTAGTAGCTAAACTTTCGATGGTGGGATGGAGCAGTCCATCTAACTTGGCTGCTTGAGCTTTAATAGGTGGAACTGCAACTCTGCACTCTTGGTCAGTGAGGGGTAATTACATTCTTAAATACTTACTATTAATGATAGGAAATACCAGCCTTCAGCTATGCTCAGCATTGTTGACCTGTGTGTGATTGATCCTCCTGCTCCAGAAAGGTCTTTTTGACCCTGAAGCATTTTTACAGCTTCTTGAAATTTGCTGGTGCAAACCACTTCATGAGGATCATGCCTGGCTTGTAGCAGAGTGGTGGCCTTGCTTATGGCTTGGGAGGAAAAATGAGAGGGGAATCCAAGGGCTTTGGCATGGAAGGCATATAAAGGATTCCAGTGACTTCACGCATTCTGCATCAGTCCTTAGCTCCAGTGGCAAATAGGAGCAGCTGATGAGCAGAAAGACTAAAAGCTTCATTTTACTCACCCTGACAACTCTGAACTGTGGTTTTGTTTTAACCAAGATATCTGGTGGTGTTATATGCACTGTTCAAAACACCCCACCTCTTTTTCCACATGAATTTTATCTCAGATAAAACACGAGAACACTGGTTTGCTTTGCAGTTTTGTAAACAGGCCAAGTGGATTGTATAGAGTAGCTTTGTTTGGGGCCTGGTGCTCTGAGAGTCTTTGAAGATGCCTTAAGTAAACAGCACTTGCTGCTAGCTCATTATCTAGCCAAACAAAGAGATTTTGTGGTTTGAGGCTGTAGAAAGGAAGGAATCAGCTGCTGTAAATACCAGTCAATGCATGGAGGAAGAAGCCATGTTCTTTATATTCACGATTGTCAGAAAGCAAAGCTGGGACTTGCAGAGTATCTGTAAAACCTTCAGCACAGATATAAGTGCAACCATCACACGGAGCAGTGGGACTACCCCGTTACTGAAATGTTAAATTCTGCTCAAGGGTTTCCCTGAAAAAGGACCAGTCTATGAGTTTCTTGATAAATATTTAAGAGGGGAATCACTGTCTTAGACCTACTTATGCATCCAGAATACCTCAAACTGAGAGCTGGGATAAAGCTTAAAGAAACCCAATAAATGGACAAAGAAGCAGACAGAGCCAAATTCCTGCTTGGCAAAGTTCCTCCAGCATTAGAGCATTTGGCAGACAATATTTAATAAAGCACTTGTATCCACACTTAAAACTTTACACCATTAGTGTTCCCTGCCTCTCTTCCTGTCTGTTGTTTTTCTTCAGATGCTGTTGGAATTGCAGAGAGATGACCATTGTAGCATTCAAGGCACTTGTGTTCGTAAAATGAGGTGTTGGGCGGTGTGTGTCTGTTCTTGTTTTGGATGGGCTGGTTCTTTGCTGTGCAGAAATAACTCCCTGCCTTAATTCCAAAGGGCAGCAAAGGATGGAGTTAAGGCAGGTAATCTTTTCTCCTTTTCACCTAGGGATTTAAAAAATCAGCACTTGCTTTTTCTTCTTTGCCAGAAACTCGGAGATTATGGCTAAACACAATTTTTTGAGGTAATGTTTTTCACAGGATAAAAAGGATGTTGTTTTCTTTGCAACTCACCAGTTGGAGAGTGAGATGCTTGGGATCAGTGGTGCATGTAGGAGATAATGTGCATTAATTTTTTGCCCCACCTTTTGTTGCAGAGTGTAGCCCAGAGCTCTTGCCTGTGCTGCTGCATGGCCAGGTGTCCCCGGGGGAACAGCACTGGATTGCCTCCTCCTTCCTCATTCAGGGCCTGTGTTTTGTGGGGAAATCCCTTCAGCCAGAGCAGAACACTAATAACTCCACTTTACATGCTGAGAAATTTAACTGCTATCTGTGGAGTGCTTTGAATGCACATGAAATGTTGTTTCTAGCTCTGCTGAGAGCCCGAGCAGCTGGAATGTGGCAGGGAAATGGTTAGCAGTGGTTGGGAAGCCTCACTGGGAACGAGGAGCCTTCCCAGCCCCACTCAAATGATGGCAACAGGCCACTTACCCTGTCCTCAAAAGTGAAACACTTTACAGATGTCCATAAAGAAAATTGATCTGGGCTGTTTTGTCCCATGGGGCTACACAGGGTTAGGAAGCTGTGTTTTCCTATTAGAAATTGTTTTCTCAGGGAATAGTTTGTGGTCCAAACAATCAGGTTTGAAAAAAGGCCACGTTGACCATAAAGTACCTGAGGCAGGTATTTTCCCAGACAAATGCTTTCCAGTTTCATGGGGCTGGAAAACTTGTAGGTTTTCTGTAGTTTATTGGTGCATGTTCCTCTCCTCTGGGCTCGTTTTGAGCTCTGCAATATTCAGGAGCTGTGTCCTGATGTAAACCTGTACTGTGTTTAGCACACCACACTTTTGGTAAGGCATTAATCAGAAGAAAAAGAGAGGGGCAAGAAATAGCAAAGTAGAGCTCATAACTATTTGGGTTTCAAGCATTACGGTTGCTCAGAGCTGAGGTATTTAATTTACCCCAATGAGAGAAATGGATGCTGCACTACTCTTTCTGAGTACAAAGTATTTCCAAGTACATCTCTTCTCCATCCCTCGCTGTTACTCATTTGCACTTTGTTCCTCTTGTCCCCTCATCTCTGGGTGATGAGGAACCTTTCACTTTTTGTTTTTCAAATGGCATCTAAAGACCTGGACAGGGTCAGATCAAGGGCTCTGTCTGAACCACCCTTGGCTGTGTTGTTTATCAAAAAGGTCCTGCCCTTGTGCCCACATTTTTCCAGGGGGCTCCGCAGGCTGCAGAGCAGGTGCTTGGTTTCTCTCCGTGCCCATCAAACTGCCCAGGTTCAGCCCAGCCACCCCTTGCCCGCTCCCTCCTGGGCTGAGCACTCGGCTGCCCTCGAGCGCTGCTCCGTGATGGGTGTGGAGTTATTGGAAATGGAGCAAGCCAAACTTCCAGAGATGTTTTTCCAGGGGCTGGGAGCCGTGCCCTACCTGCTCCACCCTGGAAGCTTCTCGGTGCTGCGGGGCAGAGCTGCCAAGGGAAGATGGGGTAACAAAAGTGGGTCTGGGTCTCACAGCAGAGGACAGGTCTGACCTTGTGCAACCCCTTTCTCTTTAAAACTTGCAAGAGGGGTCTGACAAGTGCAAGGAGAGGAAGTGACAGGAGTTGTTTTCCTGATTTCTTTTAATAAGAACTAACAGCAGTTTGACTGAAGAAATTTTGTTTGCATTTCTCCTGAAAATCTGGAAGGCGAGGACTTTGTCAACAGAGGAACCATGCAAAGAAAGCTGACGAGTCAAGAGAGAAGTAGGTTTTAACCCAAGCCATTTGTGCTGAGGGCAGCCCCACGCTGCCTTAGGAAAGCTGTGATATGAATAATCCCACCTGGGAGGTCTCCAGCACCAGGAAAGGGGGATGACCTGGTAATTGGGCTTTTGCTGGTTTATTACCAGAGCAGCTGGAGGAGAGAGAAGGTGTTTGCAGTCACAGATTGACCCTGCTGAGGGCAGAAAGCCCTCACACAGATGTCCCTGTCTTGCTGCAACCCCTCCAGCACTGCCTGCTGGGACACACGTGGTCACTTGGATAGATGCTGTTCCTTGCTGGCACTAAACCTTGCCATGGAGAGGAAAAGCAAAATGCCAGGTTTGCTGGATGAGGAGTAAGAAATCCAACCAGCCAAAGCTTTTGCTGCCCTGCAGCCCAAAACGTCTGTGCCTCGTCCCATATGTTTCCTTTGAGGGCTGTTTTCATGTTCCTTTGCTGATGGGCAAACGCTGTTGCTGTGCCAGCTGCAGGCCTGCTGGGGAGAGCCTCGTCCTTCCTTTCCCCACCACTCCTCTTTGCCCCGGGTTCCCCCTTCCCCAGGAAGGGACAGGAAGTGCAGGGCATCTGTCTGCCAGGAGTTCTGCTTCACTGACAGAATCGTCCCCTTCTTTATTAAAGACAGGAAGTGTTTTCCAGGCTGGAGGTGACTCTAGGTCTGCTTGTCTCAGGCTTTCTAGTGACTCATCTGTCTGCAGCTGATACGGTGCTGTCCGATGGATTTTTTTAAAGCGCAGACAGCGTTATGTGTTGAGATATTGGGAGGCTGATTTCTGTTTTGACTGTTGTCATGTTGGCTTGCAAAGCCTAAGGTATGTGTCACTTTTGGGGGTTAACCACTCTCATTCAGGGATTTTATTAATAGCTTCTATGCTCATGAATGAAAAAAAAAAAGGCAACTTGTTGAAATTGGAAGGAATAGGAGGGAACTTCTCATTTTTTCCGGTCTGCTGTGAATTTCAAAGGCTTTCCCCAGAAAGAGAGAGGCAAGGAGGCTGAGTTTCCTTCTTCCTGAATGGAGCCTCTGCTGATCACAGCAGATCTGACTCTGGCTGTGATATGCTACAGAATATACTGAGACTTATGAATGAAACCTGTTACACATTAACACGCTAAATATACACCCACGACGTCTGGAACTGTGTGGTAGTAGCTTCAAAGCTTGGAATTCAGAACAAAATAAATACGGGGCTGTAGATTGTGTTTAAGTTCAGAAAAGAAATAAAGGTACGATGCAAATTTAAGCACGGGAGAAATCAATTTGAAAGAATTGTCTGAGACAGTTTGAAAGTATTTCTCTGGCCACTGACTATTAACTCTAACCCCAGAAGTAAATGATAGCAAACATGCCATTTCTTTTAGAGGCATCTGTTTCTTTTTGGTTTAATTGTATTTACATGCCCCGACCCTTCTGTGATTATTACTCAGCTTTTTGAGTAAAATGAACCAGTTAAGTCATTTGAGTGGCATTTGCAAAAAGCCCCACAGGTTCAGCAGCTGTGCAGCTTCCAGATGAATGTTTTATCAAGCCTTTAAAGGGTGGCCACATCTCGTGTCCTTCATTTCTGATTTGGGGTGTTTTCCACCAAGCGCAGCATCTCTTCAGAGGTGATGAGCTTGGAAGGGAGAGGATTTGAACAGGACTATCTTTTATCTCCTGAGTAACCCCCAGGTTACAGCTGGAGGGGACATGTGCTGAAGGTGAAGGGGCTGGGAGGTGGAGGCTTCAGCTCTGCTGCACCTGGCCCTGATCCAACCCAGCGAGAGATTCCCTCCAGTCCCCTGGGCTGCAAATGACACCTGGAAGCATTGGTCCCTAAGTGCCGCACCAAGAGATTGCTAACTCTGTGTCAGAGGGACGGGGGAGATGAATTAATTGGTGTTCAGCCTGTGCAGTAACAGAGCTGCAGGAACAGGCAGACAGGACTGCCGGAGCCATTCACTCACCAACAGATACTGGAGAGTAAACAAAGCATGGGAAAACAGGGAAACAGCTGAAATGGCAGAGGAACCGCCTGGAGATCCTTGCAGTTTAATGACAGGGGGTGTTGCATTCCTCCCTCAGAACAGAAGCCCCTGAGACTGAAGTAGCAGGAGAAAGCAGAGTCCTGCTCTGGAAGTCTTAGGCAAAGAGGTAGAGGGGCCAGGTTATCCCTCTGGAATTTTTATTGACTCCAGCTGCTTTTCTCCAGGCTGATTCACCTCTGTCTCTAAGGAAACACGGGGAAGAAATGACGTTTCAAGCAATCTGGAGGGACTCACAATGTGCCTTCAGGGCACTGGGTGTATAAACAGAAGAATGTGAGATCAATTACCTGCGCTGTTTAGGTTAGCTTTTCCCTCCCCTTCCTCTGCTGACCTGTAACAGAACTTGTATTGAGGTGATTCATGCCCCCAAATTCTCTTGGTTTCTATGGAATACTTTGCAAACAGCACGGACACATGACATAACCAAATCACGTGTGCGTGCACTGAGAAGGTTATCAAGGAGTTGGTCATAGGCTACCATGAAGGTTTCTTAACTATGTTTTCATTCACATTGGTTAATTTGCAGTAATTAAGAGGATAAACAGTTGCAAGCTACAGAAAGTGTATTTTGTGCGGTGATTCATGGTACCATTGAAGAATGATAGAATAGTTTGGGTTCCAAGGGACATTCAAAGGTCATCTAGGCCAACACCCCTGCAATGGAATGAGCAGGGAAGCATGAAGAATATATAGAATAGAAAGGAGATTATTTTTCTGTGGGATCTTCAAAATGCCTTTCACTCAGGTGCTGCGAACAGGTACAATGAAAGCACTTGGTTTCTTCACAAATACTGCTGCTAACAATAGATATTTTAACCACACAAAGACCAGAAATTCTGACAATTCAGTGTCATCCTGTTCATTTTAACAGTGATTTGGGTTTAAACAATCTACAGCCTTAGCTGCATGTTTCTTGACCAAACTAATTGGTCAAAAATTCTCCAGTTTCACCCAACTCTATTTACACACCCTCCCCTATGTGACAGAAGGCTCCAGAAGCCCAAAGCACTTATGAACAACTTCGGGGTTAATTGTTAAAAAGCACATCCAAAGTCACATAAAGAAATGATCAGCACCCAGAATAGGGCACTCAAGGTCTTGAGTCAATGTGTTCACCAGATTTGTTGGCCCCCAGTACATCTTTAGTCTATACAGCCTCCATAGTCTTCTAGTCAAATATGTGTGGCTTTCCAAGTCAAAGGAAAATCTGCTTAGGAATTATGCAAAGGGGCTGTGTCTCCCCACGAGAAAACAGGGGTGGGGTTATGGGGTATTAGGTAATTCCTGAACAAGGCTGGACCTGGGCAAAACGAAGGTCAAAGGAAGGATTGTAAAGGACTCCCCAGGCCCAGGCAGGTCTGTGATTACAGTCACTGCTGGGGCAGGTGCAAAGAGGAGCTGTTTGCCTGTGCTTTGAGCTGCTGTTAATGGTTACCTGACAGCAAACTTACTCCTGCTCAATGGGACATTGTCCTGCTGTCCACTTATAGGGGCGGGCAGGTGGCCTTTTACACCTGGGTGGTGGAGGCCTAGAGCTGGGAGTGGCCTCAGCTGCTGGACAGAAGAATGCACGTGCAAATCCCTTTGGAATTTCTCAGCTCCTACTCTGTTGATTGGATCATCTAGGAGGCCCTAGGACTAAGGGAATTTCCATTCCATAAAACTGATTTGCCCCTCTTGTGGAGTGTGTGGGTGCACTTGCTTTAACTCAAAAGCAACGCTACTGCTCTTTGCACCGTGGAGGGGTGAGGGTGACTTGCTCTAAAGAGGGGCTGAGCTGGCCAGTGCAGGGTGAGCCAGGTGATCATGGGAGCTGAAGTAATAGAATATCAACTTTGGTCTTCAAACTGCTCTATCATGACTTCACGACAGGTCTCATGCTTGATCATAGGTAAATTCACAGAGTCAAGGCCAGCTCCCCTTGCACTGGTGGTCTGATGGCCTCTGTTCAGCAACTGGAGCAACAACCTTCAGCCCAACCATTATAAGGACCAATAAACACCTCTGGGCTGAGCACAAGCAGAGCCCCAGGTTAGCAGGTGGCCACAAAGGACATGACAAAGGACCCTGTTGTGGCTCACCTGTGCCCTGATCGTGGGCTCCTGCTTTGCAAAGCACAGGTCAAGTCATGGGCCACAATCTAAATGTCTTTGGCCAACAACACTGGGGAGCTCAATTTAACCTCTGCCTGTCCCAGCAGAGCTGCAGAATCCTGTGCTGCACCATGCGGGTTTTTCATGAATTATAATTTCTCACGTTAGAAAAATTATCTGTAAAAGCAGAAGAAAAACCCCTCCAGCAAATAGTCCCAGTTAAACAAACATGTAAATTTATGGTAAGCTCTATGAACTGCTGAGAAATGTCAGCTAAGGCCCATAAATGTGCTGGGTTTAGTCTCAGGCTTAATTACCCCGTGCTGATTTGCTGGGTGCTTCTAATGTGCAGAGGAAATACATCAGAGCTGGATATAACAGCTGCTCATCTGCTACAAAGATTCGTCCTTTTGGGAAAGGATATATATTTAATAATTCTGAACAGTCTGGCCTGTGTTGATAGCTGGCTTTCATTTATTTGCTAGGATCCTATAATTCCTTCTGATCAAATCTGAGGCCAAGCAAAGTGTGAGCACTTCTGTAGGTGTGAATTTGTAAACAAACTTCCAGTGCTGCTAATTTTTGATTAATCCTGACTCCTGCTTGAATACAATCTCTTTATAGCAGGGTAGGAAGTAAAGCTGGTTCACCATAAATCCAAAAAGAAATCTAAAAACTTTTTTTTTTCCTATGAAACTGTGTAAAGTCTGGTTTAATTTCCTTTTTTCCCCCCTCTTTAATTTCTATCTTTGAGAAATACCAACTTTTCTGATTTTATTACATTTTCTCACAACTTCCCCTCTTGAGATTTAAGAATCTGAGATATTTATAAGCTCAAATACTCTGATTTTATTGGTGCTCCAAAGGCTCCGTGTATGGCTCAGCCTTACAGCCTGCTCATGTCCTTCTCCATGGTTTAAACAAGGCTGTTAAAGAAACGGAACCTCTGAGGACAAAATCCCCCAAAGGTCATTTATCAGACATTTGGCAGAGTAAGTAGCAGCTCTGATAATGCTTCTGATGGGCTGAATGAAAGATCTATAATCCTTTCCTATAGCAAATGTAGGCAAATCTGGATCTATTCCTCCTAGCAACCAATAATTTGACATAAATTACACAGTAACTGCTTAGCCGTGTTGGGAGGGTGGTGGTGGGTTTTTTTCTTTGCCCTCAAGATGAACTTCATTTGCAGCACGGCTGCCAAATCCATTTCATTGTAAAGAAATTTGCTTTCTAAACGAGATACCCCCAGGGATGGAGATTGTGTGGAAACGAAGCCAAATCCAATTGCTTGGCTATCTGTGCTGGTTGGATGTAACGTTAGCAAACAGTATCACTCTTTGCATCTCCTATTTACTGAGCCCTTTATTTACTGGCTCCAGGCTGCATTCCTGGAAGCCTGTCAAGCTCTTAAAACACGTGGAGCCTGTTGGAGAGCTGCGGGGAGGCTCCCACCTTAGCGTGTCCTGTAGCCCCTGGGGAATTTCTCTTTGCAGGGGGAATTCTGTGGCGGTTCTGGGTGGGCGCTTGAGCCCTCCCGTGCCACCTGTGATCCGGTCCTGAGGCTTTGCTGGATGAAGCTGTGCCTTGGAGTTGTTTTCACTCTTCTCTACATGGATATCTGATGGAAATCCACAGTCTGTGCCTAAGGAAACCTCAGAAAACGTGTCAAAGTTGTAGCTGCTGGACATGGTTGTGGACTTGCCCTTCTTTTTTCCCAGCAGCCATGAAAAATGCTGTTTTGCTTGCAGGGAGGGAGGATGGGTTTGCTGCTGGCTTTGAACCAGTAGGATCCAAATTCCAAGGAGTCTGTGGGTGCTGCTCTACTGTTGATAAACCCTTTGCTCCACGAGTGCTGCTTGTCCCTACCCTTTGGCTTTAGATCATGGTACAGGATGGTCTTTTCCACCTTTGAAAATCCTCCTTTTCCAGCCTCTCCGCTATCACTATCAATTTCCAATCTAACCACAGTAGAAAGTGTAAGTATAGAGCTCAAAATCCCCCAAAAACACAGCCCAAAAGGGGAAAAATATGTTCTCTCAGCCAATCAGAGTGTGGACTGATGAATGAGTCACGTCTGATGTATTTAAAAATATATGACCTATTCCTGTAATGTAAAACATGGCCACAGCTCGCTGTTCTAATACAGTGGAAATTCCATATTTATTCTCATGAAGCCTATCTGTTATGTTATCCCATTGAGTTACTTAGAAACAGCAATTGCTCCAGTGTTTTAACAGGGGACTGTAACCAAACTTTCCTTTGTGAATTCACTGTAGGCTTGTCTTGACAATCCATGAAGATGATGTAACCAGAAAACAGCCCATTAATCTCATCTGAAGCTTTAAATACCAAGGTGCAATAAATCAAGTTTAAATGAGTTTCCACTGTACAAAAGTAGAGGGGCTTTACGAAAAACTTTCATTTTAAGTGAGGGTTTCTTTTACTGCATGTTATTATATATTCTTCAAGCAGCAGCTCGTTATGCTAAAGGGGGAGGGCACCGATGAGTCTTTTTAATTCTGCATCCTTATAAGATTGATTAACAGATGCAGAAGGTGCTGAAACACCAAAAAAAAAAAACCACGAGGAAGGGTGAATTTAGCGTCATGCTCTTGTGGGAAATATATGCAGAATTTATTCCTTCATGGCCTGTGGACAAGGCTGATTTGGTGACTCTGCAGAAGTTTTTGGCCCTGTCTCCCTGTCTGTGCATGTATCCGTGTTCCCCCAAGCCTCCTCCCTGCTCTCCCAGCTGTCCTGACACGGGTGGCTGTGCACAGGCGTGTCAGCAGGGAGAGGAGGGGAGGTCTGAAAAGCAGGGGCTCTGCACAAGAACAGTGCTCTGGCTTTTAGCAAAGTTTCCTTCCAGCCTCTCCCTACCTGCCAGCTCCTGCCTGCTGTAGGATACAGAGGCTCTAGGATTACTAATGCCTGCACCAGAGCCTCCAGTCAAAGTCCCATCAGAACTGCAAAAGAAACAGGAGGCCCTGTGAGGGGGAGAGGAGAAGGGGGGGGAAATGCATTTATGTCCTCGTTGTGTTGTCTTTGAGATTTTTTTGATGCAAAATCTGTAAGCACAAATGGTGTGGAAGCAGGGCTTGGCTACCTGACCCAGTGCTTCCCAAAGATGACTGGAGGAATTCTCTTGGCTTCACCGTGCCTTTAATTCTTTAGGCATTTTAAAGAATTTCCCCAAACTGTATTCAAAAGCCAGAGCCACATCTTGGTGTTTCAGTTCCTTTTTCTCATGAAGCCCATTCTCAGAATGACCTGGGGCAGGGTGGGGGAGAGAAGAATTCCGTAAAGCCAAGCGGGGTCGTTTTGCCTGGAGCTGTTGGGAAATAACTGTTCTAGCGCTGGAGTGCCCTTGGATGGGTGGCAAAGGGCTGGAGCAGCAGCCTTTTCCCCTGGGTCAGCTGCAGCAGAATGTTCCCAGTGAAAGTGGAAGGAAGCTTTCCTGCATAAGTGGCTTGTCTGGGATGTACAGAGCTACTTGGTGACCTTTCACTGCCTGAATTTTCCTGTGCAGAGTGCAGACACCGGTGTTTTCTCACCTCGGAGGGTTGCAAGGAGAATAAATCAACGCTGTTTGAGAGATGCCCAGATGCCAACAGCACCAGGGAAGTGTTTTGGGAACTGCTGCCAGCCCAGGAGTGCTTTCATGGGATGTGACCCTGCCGTGCCTGGGATGGTGCTGGCCTCAGGGAAGTGAGAAATGCACAGGGATTGTAGGCAGCTGCCTCTATTACTCGGACACGTTTCTCTTGTACAACACTGTGAGGATCTGTGGGTGCAGCTGTGACTGTCCGAGGGTTGCCCTCACCTGTGTTAGTGATTTCCAGCTGTGATTTTGTGTTTCCATGAGTAACTTCCTACCTGCTTGGCTTCTACTCGTTTGTGTTTTACACAAGGAATAAAGGGAGGGGAGGGCTCCTTTGCCATGGAGGCCAATATCCCCAGCAGCCACCGGATTGCTCCCTGTCCCACCATCTCTCCAAGAGGGTTTAGCTCTGGTGGCAGGGCCGGGTGAGCCACGGAAGAGTCATTGGGGTGCCAAGGCTCCTTCCTCAAGCACAGAGCTCCTCTTCCCATCTCTATGTGGCTGAGCTCGTGTATGAGTGTTCACCCCAGTGTTCACCAAGAACTGCAAGGGCTGGGCTCTTCTCTGCTTCCCACTCTCCAGGATTTCTGTGGAGACCTGTGTGGAGCTTGGTGAAATAACAGGAAATGCTTCTGACCATTCTCAGGAGTTTATGACCGAGGAAAACTAAACACGTACCTGGGCCTAATAAATGCCTTGGGTCACTTTTCACTGGATGGAACAAATAAAGGGCATTGGTGGAGCAAAAGGAGGGCATTTTCCTTTCTGCCAGGTTGATGCTACCTGAGCAGGCATGGAGTAGAGGGACAAAGCCATAAAGCTGATACTTACATACAGAAGTCTTCCCCTTCACAAAATCCAGGTGAAATCAGTAGGGTTTCTTACCAATTTAAGCAGGAATCTGAGTCTGAATGAGCTGTGGGTTTTGCAGAGTGACAGCAGGGAAAAGGAATTGTGTTATCACATTCTTTCTGCACTCATGAGATTAAATACACGTTTGAAGGAGACACTGGAGTCTCCTTCTTAGGAGATACTCAAAAGCTGTTTGGACACCATCTTGAGCAGCATGCCCTTGAGTAACATGCCCTGCTTGAGCAGGGAGTTTGGACTAGATGACCTC
The DNA here is from genome assembly GCA_013400735.1 of Pomatostomus ruficeps. Lineage (NCBI taxonomy): Eukaryota > Metazoa > Chordata > Aves > Passeriformes > Timaliidae > Pomatostomus > Pomatostomus ruficeps. The sequence continues at coordinate 413,570 of VYZT01032981.1, read as the reverse complement.
CCTTCCAACATTGCCTATTCTGGCAAAATCACAGGTCATGTTCCTCCCTAAATTCAAGTATTTGTTCTTGAAAAATATGTCCCGGGTCAGCCACAAACTACTGAGCCTGGTAGCGGTGGTAGCTTAGGTAGAAAAGAAAGTTATTTCCCACCCACAGAGAAGTTACAACAGAGGTTCACTGTCTTGGTGATGGAAGAGGTGAAGATGTACAAGGAAATGGGTCCTTTCTGGCCTTAGGAAAATATTTGAATCCACAAGTTTCCCCTGGCCTGAGCAAAGCTCTTGCTGAACTGAGGAAAAGCTGAAGCACACAAAAGTTGGCTGCAGCACATCTTGCAGTAAGTGGATTTAGTAAGAAAGAGCATGAAAGGGAAATGTTTGCTGATCAAATATGACCTAGGTGTAGAGGGCTCTCCAGCAGGGGAACAGTTCAGCTGCCTACCTTCCTAGGTGATCCTATTACTTAAAACCATATCCGTGAGCCCTCCCAGAAAGTATTTTGAGTCAGCTTGGGAAACAATAGGTTTGCTAGTGTGGGTTCTTCTGAGCTAACTGAAGGCATATGCAAAGGCATGCCTTCCTTTACAAGGTGTTTAGTGACGGGATCTACTACATTCAGCAGAGGAATTCTCCTGGGAAGTCTAGATTTCCACAACAAGAAATTCTCCTTTTCCTAGCTCTAGGACAGCTGCTTTTTGTCGGTCCTTTGCCTCTGCTGGCACTGTTGCTTTTTCCTTTGCTGATACAGTGTTTTCCAACAGTCAGCACCCAGGATAGGCCAACAAAACCATTGCGTTTGCTTTTCTTCCGAGTCCTTACCAAGGCTGGGAACTCTTCTGTTAAAGTGCCTTCATATTTAATTTCCCCTTTCCCCCTCGTAAATGCTTCCCTGGTTTACTCCTATTTACTCACAGGTGAGAATTCCACAGTGCCCATTTTCCACTGCCCCTCCATCCCTCCCTTGCAGCAAGGAGAGGATGAAGAGGGAATCTAGGCACACATAAATGGTGTTGCAGCATCAGCACAGCAAGAGGCTCAGTGAGTCAGCCTCGAGTCACGAGCACCAGCACGTCTGCCTAAAGAGGCCTCGCTTCCCGGCCTCTGAGCGGGAGGGATTTGCACAGCCTTGAGGAAATATCCAGACACCCAGAAGCCCACCAACTCTGAGCTCGAAACCATGTCCTGGAGTAAAGATTGGATCCTGTATTCTAAATGTAAGGTCGGGGGAAGCATCAATTTCAGGTAAAGAAGATTAATAAAAGAGCTTAGTTTGTTCCTTTGAATATAGTGATGAAGTTCAGGGCATGTACAGAAAGATATGTGAGCTTTTTGATCCCAGCTTCAGGCTTCTGCAGGAATTTTACACCTCTTCAGGACCTTCTCTGAATGCTGTTAGGCTTCTGGGACCCTTGGGCTGTTGCATCCTTGCATTTAATGGAAAAGAACATAGGGGGTGCAATGAATGAATGAATGCCGATTCTCTCACGCTGTACGTATGGAAGCTTGCACATTTTTCCCTTATTATAAGGACCTTCCCATCTCCCAAGTTCCCTGACAACAACCCACAAAAAGCCCACAACTTCAAAAGAGAAATATCAGCTTTATCTTCCCAGGCCAGGGAAAAGCAATGTTTGCCCATGAATGTTCATTTTCAGGATGCAATATGATGAGAGAGAGATCTCATGTTTCTCTTTCTCTTGGTCATTGAGTGTCAATTGGTTCATGGGCAAGAGGGTCAATGGCTTGAAGCAGCACAGGGTGGCCACAGCCCCAGGGCAGCGCCTGGCCCCTCAAATCCTGTGTCCAGTTTTGGGCCCCTCATGCCAAGAAAGACCTTGAGGGGCTGGAGTGTGTCCAGGGAAGAGAACAGAGCTGGGGAGGGTCTGGAGCCCCAGGAGCGGCCGAGGGAGCTGGGAAAGGGGCTCAGCCTGGAGCAAAGGAGGCTCAGGGGGCCCTTCTGGCTCTGCACAACTCCCCGACAGGAGGGGGCAGCTGAGGGTGGTCAGGCTCTGCTCCCAGGGAACGGCAACAGGACAAGAGGAAACGGCCTCAAGCTATGCCAGAGGAGGTTCAGGTTGGATATTAGGAAAAATTTCTTAGTGAGAAAGTTGGTTTTGTAGCTCAGGGAACAGCAAGAGAGCCATTATCCATTATCATGAACTGTGGATGCCAGTTCACACCACCCACAAGTGCAGAGCTGCAAAGCTCAGCTCTGAGCTAGGAGTAATCCCACAGAAAGCAGATTTGTGTCTGAGCTCCCTGAGAGGGTGCAGGTGGAGGGGATTTTGCTTTTGGTCTTGTGCAGTGCTGGATGCAGAGCTCCTGCTGCACCAGGGCCTGCTGGTGAGTGTTGCTTGGACAGCCACAGCCTCTGGAGGAGATGAGTAGCCGGAATGGTGGTTTTGTTCCTTTCCCTTTGCATTTCCCCTGCTTTCCTTCTTTTTCCTCTCATTAACCTCAGAGAAGCTCTAGAGAAGGTGGGACCAATCTCCCATGTGAGACTTTCAGTGAGAGTGCCCACCTCAGCATGGCTCAACAGGCTGCAAAGCCCCAGCTTCTGGGGTGAGACATTGGTGGTGGGATGCCAGGTCTTGGGCGTGTCATAATCCAGGTGAACTGACTGGAGCACTGTCTGTCACTGTTTTCCAATGAGAAAAATCCACGGATGTCTAGCATAGTGGAAAATTACAGAGAGTAAACAAAAATGTCCGAAGGGACAGAAACCTCTTCTGATGTAGGGCCAGGACACCTCAAGGTTTGGAGGAAGCTGTGCTGGTGATTCAGGGGGTGATATTCTTCCCTTTGAGTCAGTGCTGAACCCACGCCTGCCTATGACCACATCTGAAACACGGCTCCTCCGACAGCACCGTGCCCACTCGCACTGTGCCGGAGGGCTGGCTTCTTGCTGGATTTTTCTTGGAAAACTCCCATCCAGGAAGAGTTCAGCCTTGACCAAGGTAGCCGATGAAAACTGGCAGGGTCACAGCAAAGGCTTTGTAGCTTTGCTTGAGCAAGCAGAGGAATTCAGAGGTATTAGATCAGATCCTCTATTAGTGAAACTCAGCCTGACTCTGGCTGGATTGCAACTGCAAACATCGATGGCCCAGCTCTGCCCAGTGAATGGGAGAGGGGAGCAGACCTGGTGCCCCCAACAGCTGCAAAAAGGGTCTCTGGGACTTCTAGAACCAACAAATGAGGGAGACCTTTTGTGCAGCGAGGCTTTAACATTTCCTTACAAGTGCCTCTTAAAAAGGCAGCTGATGCGGGAATGTGTGAGAGTGATAACACCTAAGGAAACACATTTAATAATAACATTCCATCACTTGATACTGGAATGGTAAAATGGCAAACAGCTGAGGAGCTGTTTTCCATAAAAGTGAATACACCAAAAATATTGGGGCTGCCTCTACTAATTAATGCTTTAGAAAGCAGTGGGTTGATGGAGACGTAGTCCAATGGATGTCTGTGGTGCAGAAGATAAATTTTGGTTAAGTGTTTTCCTGGATTAGTTTGAGATTGTAGAACCCCTGAGAAATTGTGGAGCTGTAATAGCACTCAAACCTGTCTTATTCCGTGTTAGCCAGAGCTCCTAAAACAAAGCTTATGCAATTGTTGGTTTGCATAGCTTAAATAAAACCCTTGAACTCGGTAGCATTACCTTTGGGTGGCACTTGATTTCAGTCAGATACTCATGTACGTGTGGATTTGCATAGAAATGAGGGGCAGGAAGGAGAGGGAGGCAGAAGGGGAATTAATACTGCCTCTAAATTATAATTTACTTCCTCCTGCATGACCAAAGCCCCTTGGCAACACCTGAGCAGACTCTGCAGTGTTAGTTTGCACTGGGCCACTCCATAAACACCTCCCAGAGCTGATGATCCTTGGCTGGAGGAACAGAGACCCCTTCTGCAGAGTCCCAGTCTGAATTCAGAGCAGACACTCTGCCACTGTAGTGAAGAGAAGCAACTTCACAGATCCATCCAGCCACTGAATTTCCAAAGCCACAGTGACAGACGGTGGTGATGGTCACAGTGGGTTCAGCTATACAAATGTGGGAGCATGCTGAAATGGAGAATAGTTTGCTCTTTCTCTGCTGACAGCTTTTGACAGAAACCATTTCTCTTATTCCCAGATCCACCCGTGAATATTATGAGCTCAGAAATGAGGCCTGCAGCCAAACCATTCTTGGTATTGGTTTTGCTAAAGCAAACAAAAAACAAGTGATGAGGTCTGTCCATCTGCTTTAACCCATTTCTAATTATAGCTGTTTTCTCAATACAATCAATTCCTTCTGTTGCTCTGGTGGGATCACTTAGGTGGTCAGCAGGAGGCAATGGCTCTGGCTGAGCCAAAATCCAAGGAACCTGTATTTCTCTCTGTGTTACGAAGCAGTGATGGTTTCCAGCTGGACAGCAGCAGTGGGATCAGAGGCTGAAACTCCTTCCTTAGTCTCCATCACCATGTCAGTACCTTTGCTAAGCTGGTCAGAATCAGAGAGTCATGGAATGGTTTGAGTTGGAAGGGACCTTAAAGCTCATCTTGTTCCACCCCTGCCATGGGCAGGGACACTTTTCACTATCCCAGGCTGCTCCCAGCCCCGTCCAGCCTGGCTTTGGACTCTGCCAGGGATGGGGCAGCCACAGCTTCTCTGGGCGCCCTGTGTCAGGGCCTCCCCACCTTCCCAGGGAAGAATTTCTTCCCAATATCTCATCTATCCCTGCCCTCTGGCAGTGGGAAGCCATTCCCCTTTGTCCAGTCACTCCCAGCCCTTGCAAATGGTCTCTCTCCATCTTTCATGTTGGCTTCTTCCACACTTTAGAGAAGGGACTGGGTAATGCAGGAGAGCGAGAAGGAGCCGTGCTGGAGGAGCAGGCAGAGGGATAAGGGCACTCCCAAACACGAGGAGAGCAGCTCACCTTGCAGGCACAGCACGGAGGTGTCACTGTGCTGCACCAGTGTTCTGCCATCTTCAGTCAGGGGGATTTCATGGACAGATGGAAAGTATTGTCTGCAAGCTGCTGTCCACAGCTTCCCTGTGAGTCAGTGCAGAGGCAGCTGCATAATCCCAGTATTTTGGGAAGCTGGGCTACTTTTTCTGGTAATACTGAAATTGTAGGAGGGAAGTGGAAGAGAGAGAATGAAAGTTTTAAGTTGCTGATGGCGATTTTTGGTAATAATTACTTATGATATATTTTCATTAAATCTAGTCAAAGCACCAGAAAGAAGAAAAAAAAATTCAAATATTTGCATGGATTGCATGAACACTTCTTGGCTAAATGGTTCAGATTTCCTAGCATTGACTGAATGCAAAAATCAGACTTGGTCAAGCATTCTTTTGAGTTTGTCCTTTAGTGACAAAGATACTGTGAGAATAATCTCTGACCAGGTCTATTTTCATGCTAATGCCCTCTGCAGCAGACAGCAGCTCCTTCTGCTGCTTTCCCTTCAGTTAAAAATTAAGCTTCTGGGCAGGATCCTGCTTTTGCGGACACAGACAACCTGATCCCTGTAACTTGCTTGAGCAGAACAGCCAATTCCACCACAAATAATTTGCAGAAATGTGTGTAGTTTGTTTGGGTTCCATGAAGTATTTTTGTGTTTGGGTTGTATTTTTTTTCCCCTGAAAACATCCTTTTTTTTCCCCCCTTAGTAATTATGTTATGAGCATTTAGCCGGGTAAGCAGTGCCAACGAAAACCCTTCTAAAATATCCATTTTCATGGTCATCCTGCCGGCAGGACTTAAACTTAATGACTCATGTGAATCTGTGTTCCTGTCTCCCAGCAGGAGCTCGTAAATCCTGGCGGAGTAGCTGCCGCTGGATGGCTCTAGGAAAGGTGGAGGGAATGAGCTCCCTTGGGACTCCTGGTGGATGGAGGACACACGAGTCACAAGGCTGTGGGAAGCTGGGCAGAGCTGAGGGACGCTGGTGGTCCTCCAGCTGTTGGGCACATCTGCAGCTGGAGGCACTGCAGCGCTCTCTGCTCACCTCCCCTGTGCCGGTGCCCTCAAGTTTGCATTGGCAGGAATGAGCTGGAGTCTCTTTCTGAAGGACGTGCCACCACAAGGCCTCAGGACACCGAAATGCCTGCGGTCTCTCACCCCCTTGCAGTAACACATTTCAGTTTGTGAGGGTTCTGGTGTTTCCTGCTCACCACCTTGTTTTGTTAGGTCTGCCTAAAGGTTGTGGTGAGCGTGGGAAGGACGAGCTGCAGATTTTAACGGGGCTAAACACCTCTGCTGAGCTGCTCTGGGGTTTGTGGGGAGTGAGCTCAGTGCCCAGCTGCTCTCCCGTCCACTGGAGATAAGTGACGTCCACATGCCATTCTCAAGGCACTGTCAAGGGGGTGATTTATGGAGTGCAGCTTCTTTCACTTACACAAAGTATCAGCGAGAAGCATCAGTGGGGGGTTGGGGTCCCAGTTTGTGGAGCGTAGGAATTCTTTACGCGAGGAGATGGCTTATGCTGTCAGTGTGATACAAGGGGTAGCAGATGAACCCAGCCAGACACAGAAGCCCAATTAGCAGCGGGAGCATGACTAACGTGTCTGCCATCAGCAGGCTGCCGTCGTTTATTCCTGTCAGAGTTGAGGCAGCTGCACAGAGGAGGCAGGAGTTATGTCATCCCTCACATCCTTATCCCACCGGGGAGATGGGAAGGATCCCCTGGGAGACAAAGCTCCTCACAGCATCCAAACGCTCAGGTCACTCTTAGTTATAGGATGGCCAAAGAAGCTTCTGAAATTTATTTTAATAAAATATCTTCAGGTCCTGTGGTGATCAACCTCATTGTTCAGGGTTATCTTCTTTTCTATCAACAGCTTGCCTGGCCTCCGCCTGCCATTTATCCACTGTGGGTCAATTTAACTCTCATTTCAAAAAGAACAAACTCTTCCTCCCTTCCTTCCCCAAGTATGTCCCCAAAGAGAAGCTGAGTGACTCTTCCTTTAATATGAGACATCTGGTCTCTGGGATCTACAGCAAAATCAAAGAAAGCATGAAAAAAATTGTGTGGAAAAACATCCCAGCTTTTATTATCATGTCCCACAGAAATGCCTCCCACAGAGCTGCATGAGAAAAGTGAGACAAGAGCTGATAAACAGCCCACAGACCAACAATTCATCCCCTCCATTTCCCTTTTGCCTTACAATATTCCTTGCACCTCCCCAAACCATCATCTGCTTAGCTAAGGTGCAATATTGGATCCCCTGCTAAGGATCCTTCAGCGATAACTCAGATAACCTTGCACTATGTGTAGTTGATCAGAAGTGTTCTGGCCTATCAGCCCTCTGGCCAAATAGTCAGACTTTTAAAAAAGTAAATGTCGCTCATTTAACCAAAAGATTGTGAACTATGGAAAAGTATCCATGGAAAACTTCTCCCTTTAAGATGAGCACTGAGGAAATCTAGAAGTGCTTCTGGTTTGCAACCCAAACCACTTTGGTTTTTTTATCTGGAAACAATGCTATGCTAGTTTATGGGAACTTAAACACACTTGCCTTCTAGCACCAAGCTGTGCCACATTCCCTGGATGCCTTCCCATCATGTCTTTTCTTGGGGTGGGATGCAGACGTTTCCTGAGTGCAGTGATTTCAGCTCTAGCTGAAGTAGCCAAGTTCACAGATTTCTTCCCCAAGGTTTGAATGCTCACTGGGGCTGTTGCTGAAACCACAGGTAAGCAGTGAGGCACGTCTCAAGATGATTTCACTTTCTGCTGCCTTCCTGTGGTGTTCATTCCCTAGCTCAGATCCGCAGGAATGGGCTCATCATTAGAAGAATAATGGAGAGGATGTGACTCTCAGTCACTTTTTGAATCCCTGCGTCGTGAGTTGGCTTGGCATTCATCCTGACTCTTAGAATAAATTACAGCAGCTTGAGACTTTGCTTTAAATTTGTACCAAAGATGGCCAGGGCCTGACTCCAGGACTTAAACCAGACTCCCACACACAAACCAGGTGTGAGGCCACAAGTGTCACAGAAACTTTTCCTATTCTAACAGAGAAATGCGTCCATCCTGCCTGGGTGAGAATTATTGTCCTCAAACCAAGCCTGGCCCCAGTTGGCTGTCAAAGTACAGGGTGCTGAGTTTGTCTTGGAAAGGTTATCTCGGTGTTTAAAGGGGCGTGAATTGGTCCCCTGACCTCGGCTGGGAAAGGTGGATAATTTAAAATTCTCATCTGTGCTCCTTCAGGAAACTCTGAAGGTTAAATACAGTGTGAAGTTAAACATAGCAGAGTCAGGTCTAAATAGAGATCTGAACGTCAGGTCCTGGCCCAGACAAATTAAAATGAGGATGAGAACAGATCTGCATGGCTTTGATTGATCACTGACAGGAAAGGAGTAACACAGGAATGCCTTCTTTAGTAATTTATGGAGGCAGAGGATGGATATTCAGCATGCGATGAGCAAAAATACGAAAATTTCTGGTGCAGGGATCCTCAGCTGTACTCTGACCACAATCTGAGGGGCAGAAAGCTCTAGGAACTTATGGGAGCAGCTGAGCAATCTGAGCAGCAGGAGCACTGGCAGCACAACAGCAAGACCTGAGTCAGGGTGAGAGGAAATCAGGAGCCATGGAAGGGTTGGGTTTGTACCGTGTTATTGTAACTCCTAGCGTGCCCTGCAAAAAGCAGTGGGTATGATCCAAACCTCCAGCTCTTTCCAACAGTCACCATAGCTCAGAGGCAGCTGTTGGAGAAAGGAAGGATAGGAAGAAAGGAAGGATAACCCCACTGAGTTTTTGGGTGGAGTCAGGCGGATTTGTGACACTCTTATTTATACTTTACCCATGCACAGTGGTTCCAGATGTTCTTTGAAGATTGCTGGCTGTCTGCTAGGCCACAGAGAGTGAGTGACCTTCAAGACACCATCCTTCACTTGCACATGTTAAAAAATGAGCCATGCTGAATATGGGGAATGGCTCCTTCCTCAGGAAAGTTTGGGATCCACTCAGCAGTAACACTGGCAAAGAGCAGACGCCAAGGAGGATGTGCTAGCTCTTGGTTAAGGGTGCAGTACTGGGAAGGATGGTGAGGAATGTTCTAGAAACTTAGGGGGGTGTCTGCTGAGGGTTCACCCATGCCTGAACTAGGTAATCTGAATTTCAGAACTGCTCAGGGAGTCAGGATACCTCACAACATATCAGTTCTGGTGGATCAGAAGTAACTGGGAACCATTCTCACCATATTTGGTGAGACCCCATGGACTGTAATGCAATTTTTGATATTAAACACCAAAAATAGGAGAGCCTTGCTTATTTATAACCAAAACCTGGAACTGAAAGACTTGCCAGCCTGGAGGGATGTCATGGTTTGTCCTGCATCCAGGAGAGGGCAGGTGTAGGCAGGGAAGCTTCCAAGGCTGTTTGGGCAGTGGCTGTCACCAGCTCTAAGCTGGTGCCTCTTCTCTGGTGGTTGGTGCAGGCCCATGGCTTCCATCAGGTGGGCCTGGGGCTCTCACAGCCTCCTGTGCAGGCTGGGCCTGTGGATAACTTTTTTGTACTGATGCAGAATTGAAAAGGGAATGTGATTCACTGTGGCTTGAAGTCCTGAGGGATTTTCCACTGATTTCAGCACCCAAGGCAGGGCACACCCTGCTCAAGGAGGTCCTGCAGGGCACAGACAGGGCAGAGACAGGACAGCGTGGCCGCTCACTTCCTTCTCCACCACATTTGACTGGAAGCATAATCCCTGACCCTCCTAGAAACCTCTTCAGCAGCTCATTGTATGTGGTGAGAGTTCCTCTCCTGAGTCTATTGCTCTGCCTCATAGGGTAGTAAAGATTGGAGGAAACAATGGGTGTTTTCCCATGTGGTGGTTTTGGAAAGTTTTTATTACTTCTCCCACTCTTGCAGTACAGATATGAGTCTGGAACAGAGCCAAACTTCCTTTTCTCCTGCTCTTTAACCACCCCCTCCCCACGAATTGCCATAGTCAGGAACCTCTCAGACATCAGTGACTCATCTTACGGGTCCTACTTTGATTACAAATGTTATTTGCAGTTGTTCCTGTATTGCTGTAATGGAAAGATCTGGACATGACCAATGCAGTGCTCTTCATACAACAGCATGTAATACTTCCAAATAGTAATTGGTGTCTTTCCATTTAAATGGGAAATACAGAATGAAGGGGACCAGGATTGTGGCAACAAGGACATGCCCAAAGCAAAATGTTTCTGGTAAGTGTGACTCACAAGAGTCAAAATACTTCTCCTTAGGTGCTGGCCAGCTGAGCAAGAAGAGGGAAAGAAGATAAACAGGACAACACAACAGCATCTCTGCAAAGTTTCCAGTCCTCCTGCCCAGTCTCTGAACACTAGTTTCCAAATGTCTTTCCCTCTTTTACAGCATATTGGCAAGGACAGCAGGTGCTTCAATGAGATCCTTTCATATTATATTTTCCAAGAAGGTATATTTTATTGGATTCCTTGGGATTAAAGTAAAATCCAAATAAAACTGAGAATAGTAACAGCTTAACTCGACTACAACCGTTGTAACGATATCCTGATTGCCTGTAAGTCTCCAGCAGCATCTGTCCTTCATTTTCTCTCCTCAACTACACACATATATGCACCTGAAACTTTTAATAATCAGGGGCTCCAAGTCCAGATTAGGCCAACAGTTCCCAGAGCTGGTTTCTTGTTTACCAGAGTGTGTTGTTGCTCAGGGCATCAGAGAAATGTGTAGAAAGTCCTTTATGAACCAGTTCTTAAGATATTCTGCTTCAGAAAAATATTTCAGCCTGCAGTAGTTAAAGGTCAGCCTCAACCTGAATAATGCATTATAACTTCTCCAAGTGCCTTTGCTTGATGTAGATAACTCTGGATATAGTTGTCATCCATAATTTCCTTATGTCCCTGCTAAGCTGTCAGCCTCATGTTCCTCGGTGGCAGGGACTGGCCATGCCCTGCAGGGAAAAATGGGCAGTTTCCCTGCAGAAACAGGGATTAACCGCTGGAAATGAGTATCGTTTGTGCTTGAGGGAAGCTGGGAGCAGTTCACTAATCCTGTGGGGGATGTTCCCAGTGCATAGGAAGATGAGGTTTATCCTACCTGTAGCTGTACCGGGATGCTTTGTGGAAAGCAGGGTAGTGCTATGGTGAAACAAAACACTGCCTCTGCTCCTCCCAACAACAGAGAACGGTACTTTCTCTGAAAAGAATGCAGCCAACTGTTTTTCTACCATCAGAAAAATAAGATTTTCTGCTTGGCCTCCAGTACTGGCAATATCAGAAACACTTTTTCTTTTCTTCTTTTTTCTTTGTTTTCTTTTCCCCCGGCATGACTGGCATAGCTCATGAAATCATAGAAATGTGGGTGCCAAAAATGTAACGTTTTCTGAACTGTTCCTTGACTCAGGGTGAGTTTCCACTGGGCTTTTAGCCTGAGTTTGAACCCTGACTTCAGCCTCCCCACACAGGGAAGCCTCATGGGGGTGGTTTGAGCCAAAGTGAATTCAGCAAGGGGTGTAGATAAGGAAAGGATGCTGTGTTTCACCCGAGTTCAGATCACCCACTCACACGTACTGCTTCTTCTCCACTTCCATCTTGCACGTGGTTCTCCATAACTGTGTTACACTTTAGGTTGTTCCCCTATACACCTGTGCAAAAGAAATATTTATTTTATTTTTATTTTCCTCTGTGTTGTAGATAATCCAAACCCAAGGATATGGGACAGAACAACTTTTTATTCAAAGTTCAAGTCAAACAGCAAATCATACTGATAGATGTCATCATACTTTTGACATTAACTGATGTCTTGAAAATCAATATAGAAATTCAAAATAAAACTGGGTAGAAGTTAGAAAAATATTTATAGGTTTGGTTGTGGTTTACCTTGATACATTTTTTATTAGGAAACTTGGAATGTGGTTTTTAAGAAGAAAGAGTTATCTGTGGGGATCTGCTTAGCAGAGATCAGATTGCAAGTGAATTTGGAAAGGTCATGGTCCAATATTAATACCTGCATCATGGTGGGAAGGAAAAACAATGTCGTGCTTCTGATGGGCCCTGCAGACACATAACTGAGAGCAGAGCTGCAGGCTGTGATCATTTTAATGGCTTCTCGTCCTGTATGTAGCACAGGGGCAATTAATTAATTAATTAATTAGCATAGCCTGAGATTTTCTAAAATCTAAGATAATAGGGGCCAAAGTTCTCCCTGGGCTGCTCACCCTGGACAGAAGTCAGAGTAAGAATATGCAAATGTAGGATCATCGGGGTCTGTGTGACTTTCTTAGGTGGCTTTGGCCGGTTCCTCCATTTCTTTGTGCTTCAGCTCATCATCTAAATTATATTTTGTCCCTTTGTATTTTATTCTCCTCAGAACAAGATGGTTTTGCCTCTTCATAGTCCCCCCAGCCCATCTAGTCATGTGGTACGGTGCTAATAAAACTTGTAAATAAACAGTAACTTTTGTTTATAATGCTCAATACATTCAAGGAATCAGGGAAGGATACATAAAAATAAACATTTTCTTTGTTGCGAGTGGAACCTTAGCTGAGCTATCACTGTATTGACATTGATATCTCAACCATAATTTCCTTTCGAAGGGATATTTTCAAACATCCCATGGAGTGCAGTGAATTTCAAGCATTTCAATATCTTTGAGGAACTGCAAAGATTAAAATACACAGTTATTGCTCTTTGCCTTGTGGCAGTATGAAAGATTTTAAATCACGGCAAAAGCAAAATATCCTAAATTAATCCTAAACACCACAGCCCTGAAAATGTTGAAACGGTCCTTTGCTGCAGCCTGTAACGCTGTGGTTTGATCCAGCAGAAAGTGCTTGTTTGCAGCCTCAGCAATTTATATTTTATATTTCTCTTTCGCAAGAGCAAGACATCGCCTTGTCTCATTCCTGCCTCAGTTATCTCATTTCTTGCTCTGAACTTGCATTGCTCAAGCTCCAGCCCCATTTGCTTCAGCAATGAAAGTTGCACAGATGAAGCAATACCAGGAACAATGCAACTGAAAGCCTAAAAACGATTTTAAAAAGAAGGCAAAAAAAGCAAGATGAAGGGAAAGAGGCTTGGGAGAAGGTTCAGAGCAACTCTGTCACACTGAAAGTCAGAAAGCAGAAATTACAGCGTTCCCCACAGAGACAAGAAAGTTATAAAGAAAATATTCTTTCTGCAGTTGAAGATTAGAGGAGACTACAGCAGTGTCTGTAGGAGATAGCTGGTATCAGCAGGAGATTTACAGGAATTAATTGCACTGAAGCAAGTTATTGGTAATGGAAGTTACAGGGATCATCAGCTCTTTTTGGGAGACTTTCCCACCATCAGTCTTGCACGTGCTTGGTGTGCATTTCTCTGCTGAGAACCCAGGAATTACTAGGCTGGACCCAGCCTAGATTAAGCCTCTGCTGCAGAAACTGAGCTTTAAACGGGGCTGGCTTTAAACTCCAAGCTCAAATACTGAAATGGCCCCACCGCTGCCAGGCTGAGCTCAGAACAGGGCACACGTCCTGCACAAAAAGGGACTCGAGGGCAGATGGGCTTTAAAAGCAAATCTGCTGTAGCTCGGAGTGGTGAGCTGATGTCCTGTGACAAAATGGTATTTTCCAAGTGGTTAGAAGTAGGAGCAGGCACATTATAGTCTCTCTGAGGTTTGTTTTTTCCCTTGAAGCTGGAAATTCAGCCTGACATACGTCTGAGCTCGTGGTCTTTGAGATGACATGAATGAATGTGTAGCACCTGCAGGCACAGAGAAATGTTGTGATCGAGGATTTGGCTTGGGGAGAAAGCTGAAAGCAGCTGGAACAGTGGTCAGAAGGGTGAGCTCAGTACAGCTGCCATTTAGGATGTCTCGAGTGTCCATACTGGGCAGCATATGGAAAATCAGAAGTGTTTGTCCATTGCAATGCATGAAACTCCTGAAATCCAGGCAGAGAAAGCACGAGCAAACACGGCTGCAAATGTGACCCTGACCGCAGAATGTGGCTGTGTAGACCCACACAGCCCTGCTGCACGTGAGCTGTAGCTGTCCAGCTTGGAGACTGGGCACACCAAAACCTTCCCCTATATCTGTCTGCTAGTCTGACCTCGAAATTAGGATGTGCTAAGTGGTGTTAAAAGATGGTACAGGCCTTGCTTTTAATTCCACCCCATTGCAAGCAACAGAGCAGGAAGCAGAGCCTGGCTCCCGGGGGTTACTGATCTGCTCCCAAACTGTGGAGCAGGCCAATAATCTGGCTCTTCCCAAGCTGCTCCTGTGTCTCTGACATCACTTTTTCCATGCTGAAAAGCCAGCACTCCTGCTCTTAGCCGAGATGCTTTTTCCCCATTGTGCAGTCTCCCTCTTGACGTAGAAAGGACTAACGAGGATTAGAATCAGGTTTTCTTTCCATGCAGAGCAGAGGGAGGGAGCTGGCATCTCACTGCAGAGTTAGCAGCAAAACTGGACTTTGGGGACTCTTTTCTCTTTCAGGGACTGCTTGTTTGGTGGACAGTGCAGTGTGTCTGATAATGTGAAATAGTGTATAACCCCATCTCTAGCTTTATCCAGAAAAATAAATAATTCACTTAACTATGGTACCCTGACTTCATCCCAGCTCTTGCTGTTGGTACAAAACACCAATTTGCTGCCCTAAAAAAAGCCTCTCTTGCAAAAAGGAGACACCGAGTGTTTCAGTTGCATCTGAATGATGAAGTGTTACAACCCTTTCCCGAAGCAAGCCTTCAAAGGCTTTAGCTGATCAGATAAACATTCCACAAACATTTCTGCTGGGGCTGCAAAATCTTTTGTCTCCAGTGTGCCTCAACCCCGGAGAAGAAATAAGGACAGCAGATGATGCTGAGGAGATGTCTGCTGCATTTCCTGATTGTGGCAGACGAAACGCACATCAGGATTCCCCCCTTTCTTCCTTTGGAATTAATGCTGATCTGACACAATGCTCTCTCTTTCCTTCCCCCTGATCTGCTATGGCCTCTTGAAATAAAACTTAAAATCAGAGTAGTCCAACCTCCTACTCTCCAGCAGATCAACGCTGCAGCCCAGCTTGGTGTGGTCCAGGCTTACCGAGGGTGCCCTTGATCCCCTTGCCTGGGTTGTCAATAAAGGTATGAAACAGAACTGCCCCAATACTGAACCCTGGTGAGCGGTCACCAGCTGGGTGTGACTCTCTGGGCTCAGTCATCCAGCCAGGTTTTTGCTCAGAGAACAGTGCACCCATCCAAGCCACGAGCGTTCCCAGAGGGAAAGAGCCACAGCAAATACGAGCATTGTTTATAAGTGAGTTGGGGCTCCAGGGGCCTCTCCTTATCCCTGTCACATCTACAAAGCTGCCTGGGAAACATCAGCAAATTGTGTGAGCAGCAGATCTCCCTGTAAACACACCGAGCCAACTTTGTAACTCCCAAACCTGGTTGCTGGCCCAGGAAAAACAGGGGACCTCCTGCAATTCGGGAATCCCTCCAGTCACCCGTTCTCTTGGTGGGTTTGTCACTATTGCAGCGCTGTGACTCCGAGGCTGGGAAGTGCCTGCTCAAATTCCCTCTGATCTAACGAGATTAGACTCTGGCAGGAAGCTGTGTGTGCTGGCCATTGCATTGAGCTCTGTGCTGAGGCTTAAGCCAACCTGAAAGTCCAGGCTGCTGTTTTCTAAGCTAAAAGCTAAAGTGTCAGTTTATATTGCTTATAAATAGTATTACTGCATGTCCTCCTGGAGGGAGAAAAGCAGGGTTTATATACTGTGTGCACCTGAGGTTCAGAAGTTTGGTTCCTATTTGGCATTTGGGCAGAAGCAGCTATTTTGGAAGACCTTGTTGCACACAGGAGCTCAAGGAACTGGAAAGGGAAGAGCTGGTAAGCAGAGCACTGATCCCCTGCAGATTGACACACCGTGGAGCTCATGAGCAATCAAGATATTTCCATTTGGTGCATCAGCAAGGAGAAGGGAAGTAACAAGCCAAGGGACAGGTATTTCACTTTCTCAAGCAGCAGCAGGCCTGTGCAGGAGTCCTTCTGTTTGCTGTTTTCTCTTTCCTTACACAGTCCACACAAGCTTTCACCATGGATGAACCGAGAGCTGGCCAAGGCATTTGCACATTCTCATCCTGCAAAGTGCCAGCATTTTTGCAGGTCTGCATGTTTTCAACTCCCAGCTCGGCTTGCAAAACGTGTCCATCCTATGCCAGCCTGTGATTTTAGTTGTGCAGTGGATACTGATTGCTCTGGCAAGTCAGGCTGCTCAATTGAGTCAGGCTGTGGGATAAGATGTTGTAAGCATCTTGAAAAACAGGCTTTTCCCTTGGGATTTCAGTAATTCCCCAGAATTGACACTCATAAACAAAATGATATCTGGGATCAACGTTGGTCTCTAGATGATGGCCCTATGTCTGCAAATACTTTCACCAATGTTTATCCCTGAGCACAAGGCTGGGCCCGTCAGTCTCAGGCTGTTTAACCTGAGGAGGCAGAGGGAGAAGAGTGGTCAAGGGATGCATTTCCCGCAGCCTCACTGCCTACCGGAATGGCAGGGGGCTGAGCTTCCAGTCTGCATCCAACATGTCAGCAGGTGATGGAAAGCCTGAATCGTGGGCTGGCCAGGCTTTGTCCCAGAGCATCTGAGGGGCCTGAGGAGCTGCACTGCACAGAACCTGTCTGTGGCTAACGCTGTGTGTCCCAAAGTGTGCCCTTCCCTGGAGGTGTTGCTGGATCCCACCGTGGTGGCTGCTTCCCTCAAGGAAGGGAACTTCTCGAGGGTATGGCAGCTTACGAGAGGGACATGGAACTGATCCTGAGCAGCTTTGCAAGTTACCACTCATCAGCCAAGGTGCAGATACTGGCAGGGTGTGCTCACCACCTTCCCACCGGGACGGGCAAGGAACTGGGCCCAAATCTCCAGGAGTGGGACAGTGCTGCTTTCCCACCAGCCAGTAAATGCTGTGGCTCGGCAGACAGCACTTGTGACGTGTTACGCTGGCCTGTAAGGCCCCAAGTCTCATCCCAAAGGCTGTAAATCTTTCCAGGGCACAACACAGAAATGGGTTTTAAGCTTCGTTTCATTTCTAGACAGGTGAAAGATGATGTCCATGGGGGATTTCTGGACAGTGTGTGATGGAGCCTGTAGCCAAGGCCTTCTAACCACAGATTTCTTTTGGCCAGGGTTTTACCCACTGGCCTCACTTCAGTGAAGCAGTGAAGCCAGCACGTACCCTTACCTGGCATGCAGGTTCTCGTGACAAACAAGAACAATTATAATAATAATACCTTAGTAAGGAACATTTATGACCAATTTAAATAATTGCTGCATGTCTTTTCTCTCTGTGTGTCATTACAATTATTTATTTCTGTTAAATATATCAGACTATCCCAGA
This sequence comes from Pomatostomus ruficeps, assembly GCA_013400735.1. Classification (NCBI taxonomy): domain Eukaryota; kingdom Metazoa; phylum Chordata; class Aves; order Passeriformes; family Timaliidae; genus Pomatostomus; species Pomatostomus ruficeps. The sequence continues at coordinate 396,252 of VYZT01032981.1, read as the reverse complement.
TACCTCTTTACTTTTAATAGCGATAAGAGAAAAAGAAGGTGGTGCAAACCTCTCCAAATAACAGGAATGTTGTTTCTCCTCTATTTGTCTATTCTGCATTTCCAGCAGGCAGTACAATGCAAAGGAGCCTGATAGGTTCAGGAGCAGATATTCCTTGTAAATGCAACTGCTCGCCTCTGAATCTCAGATGAGGACGCTGGCTGTAAATGTGTAATTGCAATTTCTGAAACAGGAAACAGATGTATTCTGTATCACAACCCTCTGTGGTTTGGAGTGGGGAGGTGGGAAGGGTGTGATAACCAAGGTCAGAGATACGCTGCGCAATAAAGAGTTATTAACTCAGAGATTAATAAATAACACTTGTCACTGGACGCTTTCCTCTCCAAGCCTCAGCGTCCTCTACAGGCAGCAGCTGATGGGCCATTGATCCCTCTGCCTCTGATTTGTGACACGGGTGTGAAAGCTGTGATGTGGCAAAGCCAGCTCTCGGGTTCCCAGCATTAGGTAAAACGTGATAGTAGCATGATGTAAAACAAGGCGATCTCACGTAAAGTCATTTTTCTATCTCAAAAATGTTCTAAAACTGCAGCTGGGTGAACTCCATGATGGCAAATGTTATGTGGCGATAGAAATTGTCTGGATTCTGACATACATAAAAGCAGGATGTCAGGCTAAATTCTGCCTCATATAATCTAGGTGATTTTAACAGAAAAGTCATTGTGTTAAATCAACAAAATTCAGCAACAAAGATCTGGTTCCAGTTACCATGAAACCGAGGCCTGCAGGACCTGGAAAGTAGAGGTGATGATGTGCAGTCCCTGCTTCCTGCAACTGGGCTCATAAAAGCAGTTTGCAGCCACACAAGGACAGCTGCTGAACTGCTCTCGCTTCAGAACTGCTCCTGGGTGGCCTTGGGCTCGGCTTTGTCTGTGTTTTAAGGGTTAGCCGATCTAATTGCTCTGCCTGGCCCTCCCACCGGGGACAAAATTTATCCTGGCAGAGGATCTCCAGATGGAATACACTCTCAGGTGCACTGCTGAGACTGGCAGAGCTGCCAGGCTTAGCAGGTACCTGGAGCTGCCCTGCGTTTGCTGCCCACCCCTGTGCTCAAAGCCTGCTGAAATTGCAAAGTGACACAAGTGATGAAATGAAGGCCTTTTGCCTCAAAAGGGGACCTGATTAAAGCTGTACCTGCCTGGCTGTTTGCCTCATCCCTCTGGCAGAGGTCGCCTCTTCAGGGCCATGCTGGCAGGAGACAGAACGTGCTTGTGTCCATTTCTGGGGTGGTGAGGCTGTGTTGTCCCTGCTGCCTGCCATGGGACCTGCTGCTCTACTGGCAAAGGAGCCAAGGAAGTAGACAGGAGAGGTGTGTTTGGATGAAGGCTTCTGGGTCACAGCTTCCTCGTGGTTCAGAGTGCACAGGAGCTCGGAGAGCCGGCCATTCTCCTGAGATAATTCCTCCACAGCACCAGGGCCTCCCAGCTCCCTCTGAGGACAGTGCTCAGCAGGCAGTCCAGGAGCCTGAGCTCATCTTCAGGGACAAATACCACTGCTGAGAGGCAGGAGCATCTAAATCCACCCCCTTTTGGAAACAGTGGTGTAACTCTGGCAGCAGCAGCAGGCTCAGGGCTTAGGGAAGCCGTGTGCCACCCAAGCCTTCCCTCCATGTACACAACTCTGCTTCTCACAGCACGGCCACTATTGATGCTGTCAAGTCTGTTCCCACTTACATCTGAGCTCCACGGGGTAGCAGGGACACAAATGGATCTGTACCTTATTGTTGACAGTTAAATTTCTGCCAGGCTGGCACCTTTCCTTTCCTAGCAGTTCACTGGACTTTGTTTAAGTCCCCTGATTTGTTTCTGCTGTTAGACTCAAATTTTTGAGTCTGCTCTGAAAAGCAAAGCCGTGATCCCAAAGCCATGAGTGAGATGAGAAAAGTGAACAGAACCCCGTGGGGAAGAGATTTTGCCTTGCCTTTGAACATGAGGACTTGACCCGACTTTGACTTCTCCTTGGGCCAGCTCAGACGGCGTATGGGGAATGTGAGGTCAGGCAGGGCTGAGCGGGCAGAGGTGGGCACCGCCCACTGCCACCAGGACACAGACGGGGAAATTGGCACATTGGGGTGTTTTCCCCCATGGTGCCAGGCGACAGGAAGCGGGGAATAGGTTGTTGCAATGTAGGATGGCGGAAACAGCTGCGCCCGGTGCCCTGCCATGGGCAGCCGGGGCTGCAATCGGCCCTGGCTCGGGAAGGGTGGGAGCTGGGAGATGCCCCAGCACCAGAGCGGGGCAGCTGAGGTCACCAGGGTGGATTTCAGGGCTGGCTCGTGTTGAAACGCGATGTGGTATTGCTGTGAGAATGTGAAATACAGCCATACTTGGAGCATTTGTTGGGCTGTTGCTAGGCAAACATTTCAAAAACAATCATATTTTGCAAACTAATTCCTTCCTTTTTTTTCTTTTTTCCTTTTTATTTTCCCTGAGGCCCTTAATACAGTCTCTATGATTTTTATCATCATATCAATTCTTTGCTGTTGCTGGGACTGAGCACTTATCAATTTCTCAACTTCACAAATCATCCATGAGTTAATTTCCCAAATATTCATCCAGTTATTTGATGCACTACAATTCAATAGATGGCCGCACTGGTTCCAGAGGCGCAGGAATTGTTTTTTCTGCATGGAAACAGGCTCAAGGAAATCACCTTTCACAGTCGTATTGCTGGTATGAATTTTGCTCTGTGTGGGGATTGGAAATTTCTTAGACATTATTAAAGAAAGCGCAGCCTGTTTCTCACAATAAAAGAATAAATAAAATGTAACTGCTTTAAATTAAACACACTGGATCAAAGCTATTTACTTGGTAAGATTACTCTAAGTGAATTTGAGCTACTTGTCAAATATCAGGATTATGGCCATGGAATGGTAGAAATAAACCGGGATTCAGCCTTTCTTTGTGTCTCTTATGCTGTGATGTCCCTCTGCCCACACCGATTTGCTGTTTCCCAGTCATGCTCTCATGGAGGATCTCCCCGGTGTCCTCCCAGGCCAGGCAGGAACGTGGGGCCAAGGCAATGAGAGACATTCCCCTCTTGATTTTAGGCATCTGCCTGGCACATTTCTCAGTTGCCCTGAATGACTTCTCTGGGATTACAGCCATGGAACAGCCCCTGGAGCTGTAAACCCTGCTGACGCTCGGATGGTGATGCACTGGGCTCCATCCAGAGGCCTCATGGCATGGCACCAGCCCTCCCCGTCGAGTTTGTCCATCCCAGGAAAGATCAGAGGCACCTGAGCCTGGTTTCCCAAAAGCTAGAGGTGAGATCGTCCCTGGCACAAACACCAGAGCAGAGATCACAGAACCACAGAATAGTTTGGGTAAGAAGGGACCTTTAAAGGTCATTCACTCCCACCCCCTGCAATGAGCAGGGACATTTCCCACAAGATCAAGTGGCTCAGAGCTCTGTCCTGCCTGACCATGGCCACTTCCAGGGATCCAGGGGCAGCCACAACTTCTCTGGGCACCCTGTGCTAGGGCCTCCCCACCCTCATTGTTGAAACCTTCTTCCTTATATCTAATCTAAACCAACCCTCCTTCAGTTTAGAACCATCCCCATTTGTCCTAGAGCAAGGGGCCCTGCTAACAAGTCCATCTCCACTCTTCTTTCAGGCCCCTTTTAAGAGCTGAAAGGTCACAATGAGGTCTCCTTTTTCTTTTCCAGGCTGAATATTCCCAATTCTCTCAGCCTTTCCTCATAGCCAAGGTGCTCCATCCCTCTGAGCATTTCTGTGACCTCCTCTGGACTCTGCCAGGGACCCCAGAAGGGAATGCAGTGCTCCTGGGGGATCTCCTGCCTTCCTCAGACCAGGAGCAAGGAAAAGGATGCACATCCCTTCCTGGCCTTCCCAGTGTAACACTGGTCCTCGCTGCTGGATGGACAGCCACAAAAATTAGCAGCCAGTGTCTTGGCACTGACTCCTGCTGTGGGTTTGATTTGATCAGTGCCAGCAGAGGATTTCAGCCCCGATTTGTATCTGTCAATCAGTATTCCCAATCTGTGCCTGGTTTCTTGTCTTCTCCCCACCACCCCAAGGTGACAATTAGCTCATCCCCAAAGAGTGCATGGAATACACTTGATTTGTGTTTTGCTCCACAAATTGCTTTCTCTGTCCAAGTGCTTGCTCCCAGTTTTCCCAGAGCACTTTGGATGCATTTTATCTCCTCAAGGGCCACAGAGAAATCCACCCTGTCACCCACACACACAAAAAGAAGGTGGTCTTGAATGAATTAGTCTTTGTATCTCAGCTGGAAAATTATAATTTGAACCATTCCACTGGAGCAGTGAAATAATATATGCAAAGTGCCTGAGAGGAGCCCAGCTTGGAGGCTTCTAGTGGAAAAAGAAAGTTCAGATAGACAAAAAAAAAAACCTGGCATGAAGGAGAATGTCATGAGATCAGCCCATAGAATATGCTGAGGAAGACAGAAAATGACTGAACAAATCTAAGTAATTTGGGTAGCAGTTTGCATTTATTAAGTTCTGGCTCATCAGATGAACCAAATTAGGCAAGTGCACAAGTGCCATGTTTATCATAGCCGGCTCCTAACGAGCATCCTCCGACTTCAGGAGCTCCCTTTGCACAAACAGAGGCGGCAGCGGGGGTGGCTGGGCGGTAATGAGGTGTGAGAGGAATGCGAGCTGAATGCAGCCCCTCTCTGGCTGCCGATCCAGCCTTAGTCCCACAGCAAAGCCCCAAGCATCGTGCAGGGAAGATGGGATACACCGCATTGTCCAAGCAGCCTCATCCACGTGCTGCCCGCACAGAGCCCAGACCCCGGCCCAGCACCCACTGCCACGGAGAAATCCAGGATTCCTGGGGATGCGGGATTTGCCAGTGATGTGAACCAGGCCTGTCTTTGCCTGCTGCCCCACCGACTTGCTTCCTGCACTAAACTTTTGTTCTTCAAGTGCTTTGTCTGGTCTAATCAGGCTGCTCCACTCGAGGGGAGTGCTCTGATATTGAGCATGGAAATCCCAAGTGGCATTTTTATCAATTCCTTCTCATTGCACGCTCCGACTGCAGCCGACAGCCGTGAGCAGCAAACTCATTTGAAATCATCCCAGGAAAGGGGAACATAAACAAGCCAGGAGTAGCTCTCATACGCAGAGAGACGCAATTTTTCCTTAAATTCAGCTTTTCCTCGTATCTCTCAAATATTAAGTTCACAGATGCCCTCTTAAAACCTCGGGGATAGGTAAACAGGCATTTATCCTGGCTAGAGACTCATTTGGGATACCGGTTTTTGATACTTGCCTTCAGTACCTCAGTGAGGGTGTCTCTGCACTGTGGTTGTTGCCATTTCACAGAAAGATTAGTTGACTTCTCCCACATCTGGGTCTTGTACTAGGTTTATGAAATTTTGAGGTTTTGAACATATTTTTTTATAATATTTTTCTGAACAAATGCCTAGTTCCTAGTGAGGGCTTACCAATGTTTTTAAAGTAAAAGGTAATTTTGTCTTTTCTTCAGAGTTTTCTAAATTTATTTCAACGAACCTTGAAGTTATATGCACATATTCCTTAATTATTCCTATTATTCTTGCTGGACTTTTCTTCTTTTCCGTTTAAGTTTGGACTCACCAGTAATATCCCTGTAATCTCACTAGTGATCCCTTTGCCAGGGATGCTCCTTCTCTCATGCACGCACCAACTATGTCCAGTTTATTACAGCTGTCGTGCCTGACTGTTTTATAAATCCATGTCTCCGAGGATAATCCTCACCCCAACCCCCACTCTCAAATTGTATTTCTTCCACTGAAAATCTGCATTTTGGATCACTCTCCCTCCCTGGCATTCCCTGTCCTGAACTGAATCCTATTTCACTGTTTCCTCCTTGTATTTCTGAGTGCTCAGTGCAACACGGATGTTGGCTGCATTTCTCAAAGTCTTTTCAGATGTGAATCTACTCACTCCTTTTGATTCTCAAGGAATTAGTGATGTTGTTAAATAAAACCAGACACCGACTTTAATCTTTTTACTGCTCCCCTCAGTATCTCTGCTTTTCAGTATGGAACAGCTGCTATTCCGTCTTGTCCCCTGGATCTTCCATCAGTGTGCTCCCTGGATGAAGGGTTTCCATCTTCTCCACTCTAAATGTCTCTTGAGACACCGTGCTAGAAGTTTGATTCCTTTCACTGCAACACCACCCTCCAGTCGTCCAGAACTATTTGTCCATGTCCAAGCCAGGGCTGTGGTTTATTTGGGGTGATGAATTCTCTTCCTGTGTACGTGTGAATATGCAAAGGAGGCTAAAAATGACCATGCAGGCTTAGCACTCCTGCTGTTTCTTGCTCCTAGTACTGTTTGTCTCCTGAACTAAAATCTGCCCTCAAGGATACAGCTAATGAGGGTTCCTCCTTCCCACACAATCTGCTCTCTGTTTATGGAGACAGCAGGAGACATGGGCTGCCCTGTTCGGTTGTGTCGCTCATCCACAGAGAACAGGGCAGGTTGATCTTGGCAGTGCTTTCCAGGACTTTGCTCAGACCACCTTGCAATGACTCAGGCTCCAGCTGTTCCCTCGGAGAGCTGATGTCCCACCGAGCAGATTGCACAGCCAGGATTCATTTCTGGCCCCTGGCTCCTTCTTGGCTTATTCCATCCCTTTCATCCAGGTGCCACATCCCATTTCCCTAACTTTCAACTTGACTGATGCCTCCAGCACCTCTGGGACGAGCTGTCTGCAATTAGAGGCTTCACAACTCCTCAGAAAACACCTGTATTTAAAAAGTACTGTGCACCCATCATCTTCCTTCCTGATGAATGAAAGCTGCTGAGTGCCTGGCACATGGGAATCACGGTCTGATCTAGGGACTTAAACATGGACCTCGAGCCCTGACCTCTAGGTCTGAGAGTTTAGGCTGGGATGTAGGACTGCCAAAGGATTCACTAAAGGAGTTGTCAGTATGCACACATAGAATCAGAGAATCCCACAATGGTTTGGATTGGAAGGGCCCCTAAGGCTTATCCAGCCTCACCCCCTGCCGTGGGCAGGGACACCTTCCACTATCCCAGGTTGCTCCAAGCCCCATCCAGCCTGGCCTTGGACACTGCCAGGGATGGGGCAGCCACAGCTTCCCTGTGCCAGGGCCTGCCCACCCTCACAGGGAACAATTTCTTGCTAGTGTGTCATCTAAACCTCCTCACTGTCAGTTTAACCATTTGTTTGTCACTTATATATTGTACCCAGCTCAACCCAAAGGAGCATCTCTCTTTATCTCCACTTCCTCTGGCAGCGTGGAACACGCAGCTATGGCCACTGTACATTCATTTCTCCTCCAGGCAGCAAAGGGGGAACAAGGCTGGAGCAGCCCTTTATTCTACAGTTGACGGAGCCCAGGCACTTTGATATGTGGAGCAATATTGGAGCCACAGTTTGGAGGTGGCATCTCTGCCCCTGACTCAGTAACTGAAGCGGAGATGACCCCATCTGGGTTGTTTTGCTGTCCCAATTTATGTTTCTGTAAGAAGGGCTGTGGTATCCGTGGGCTGTGGCCATGCAAAAATATCCTATCGTACAGTGATTTCTCTGTAATGCAGGTGGATATCACCCAGTTCTCACAATGCTTCAAAATGCATCATAATTCTGTTTGAATGGAAGTTCCTCGGGGTCAAAATCCTATTCCCAAGAAAGTGAATGGGAATTTTTCTTCTGGCTTTCATGGAATCCAGATCTGGCAAGCCATGAATGCAGATCTGTCGCGTTTCTTTCTCTTTCTTCATTAAGTTACAGTGATTTTTTTATTTTTTTTTCCCTGGGAATCAGATTAGTGAATTCTCATTTGACTGAATACCTCTCCGAGGTACCTCAGCGAGACTGGAACATTTCCTGTGGCTGTCGTATCCGCTTCAATATCCTTCAAAGTGAGTGTCACAGCCCTTAACCATTGAAACAGGCTTTTCTTTCACAGCAGCAGAGCAGCAAACCAGCCTGGATAAGATGAGAGGGACACCATAAATATTACATAGGGTCTGAGGCATTTGCTGTAAATTCTGCAGGAACTATTCCAGCTTCCCACTGGGAGAGATTTCTTGGGAATAGAAAACTCTCTGGAGTTTGTAATAACTTCTGAAGCGATATTGAGATTTTTCACATTCCATATTACACAACAGGAAGCAGAATCCTAATGGAAACACTACACATGGTTGCCTTTAATAGGAAACAGAATCTATGCAGTGGTGGAGGAATATGTAAAATAATATTCCCCTTTCTTTTAATTTTTTTTTAAATTACCAGTGATGTTAGCTATTTTTTAAATTACTGAACCCTTTATACTGCTGGACTCAAGGAAAAGCTGTGCAAGGTGAGGCGTGGCAGTCACAAGGATAACCTGCACTCCCCAGGCTAACTGGATCCTCACTCCAGTTCTCCCAGCTCAGGAGAACAGGCTGTCACACAACTGTCACACGAGTGCCATCAGGCTTCAGCTTTGGGTTTGCAGGGGTTGTTTACAGACAGGGCTTCAGGCTGAGTTTTCCAGGTGTTTTCCAAAGGCAGCAGGACCTGCCAACCTTCAGGCTGCAGCAAGCTGACTTTCCTCTTGGCCCCCTCACAGAACAGAGGGGTTTGAAGCTTCAGTCTTCAAGTTGGCAGCATCAGCTTCTCTTCGCTTTTGTGAGTGTGGGATGCAACAGCCTGACTGGGAATGGCAAGCACGCATTTTAAGGGAATGGGATGTAGGATCTTGGTTCACTGAGGCCTGGCTTAGCCGCGTGCTGCTGCAGAGGGCTTGTGTGGCACGAATGTTTTTCCCGACTTTCAGCTGAGAGAAATTCCTTCCAACTGATGTTGCTTTTTCATGCAAACCACAGGGTACATGATCTTGAGTCGAACCCAACCCTTTCACTTTAAGGTGATTTGTGGCTGTTCCTTGGGTCTGAGCGAAGAATGGGGCTTGAACTTCTCCTTGCCCACAAGCAAGTGGCTGGTGAGTAACACTTGTGAGTAAGCATCATCAGCTGTCTGTGCAAAGGAACCTTTCCCCCACCCAGTCTGAAACATGCACAAAGTGATCCAAAGATCCTGTGGAAGCAGGCAGGCAGGAGGCCCCAAGCAAGCCTTGGCACCAGAGCTCACCTCTGACTGCAGGGAAGCTCTGATCGGAATCCGGACTCCTTGCCTCACCCTTGCTTCATTTCCAAATTTAAACGTGGGATAATGTTTATCGTAAATAGAGGTCACCTCCACGTCTGGGAAGGAATTTTGTCTCCATGCACTTCTGTGCTTTCAAGAGAGTTGAATTTTAATAGCAAGATTTTTTATTTACAAGCGGTTGGGAGGGGGGTGTGTTTAATAAATGAGTAATCAATGGGTAGCACCCAGCAGCTTGCTGTCAGTAGTGTGTAATTTTCCTGTCTGTAACGTGCTCAAGGAGCTCTATTGAGCATTTATGAACTCTGTGCATCACTCAGGAATCATGCTGTGCTGTGAAGTGCACTTGACTGCTGCAGACACTCCCGAGAGGGCAAAGATAAGAGCCCATGAATTAAAGGAAATCTCATGCCTGGGAATTGTACCAGGTCCTGGCTGGTTTAGGATCACTTTGCTGGACCACAGTGAGAAAAGGACTCCAGGGGTGTTTCATCCTCTCCCAGAAAGGGCAGGACAGACAGAAACTCCATCCTGGAACTTTGTTTGCATGGTCATCCCCACAGTCTGGTACTTCTTGCTTGTGTTTGTAGAAATTTCCAGGCAGAGCTGTTGTGAATAACAACTCAGCTGACACAAATCTGGTTGTGAGCTACTGGAGGAAGCTTTTCTCCTCTGTGCCAGAGGGTTGTGTGTTGAGTTCAGATACAGACAAATCCTTACCAGATCCCTCTGGAACGAGCTTGGAGGGGCAGAGCTGCAGCAGAGGGAAGGCTGTTTGCAACTAAAGTCTTGATTATAAAAACGATGCTGCAGTGGGAAGCAGCTCTGTTGCTGGGGATGGGACCGTGCAGCTCCCTCCGTGCTGTTTGCCCTTTGAAGTGAAGCTGCTCCCTTGGCCGGAGTTGCAGGAATCCTGCGTTCACCTGCTCCCCCTGCACCTGAGCTTTGGAGCAGAGGCCAGCACAGCAGAGCCAAGGGTTCCACAGCTGAGAGGGGACAGCCCCAGCCAGGCTGGCAGGGATGGGGAGGGCTGGGAAGCTCTCCTGTCGTCTCCTTGGTGCTGCTCTGCCCGGGCTATGGGAGAGGGAGCCGATGACAGGCCAGGCCTTTCACCTGGCTCCTGCTCACGTTGCTTCCTGCAGGCCGTGTGGAGCCTCAGCTCCTGCCTTTGTGTGCCCCTGGGAGAGGCAGATTTCCTTTGCAGGCCTCTCCTGGCCCACAGCACGGCAGTAAGTCATTCCACAGCCGCCTGCCTCAGCCCCCCACGCCGGGAATTCTGCAGGATCACTCAGCTCGTGCCTATCTCTCACCCCTCCCGAAGGGATGCTGAGCCTGAGGTCTCTCCATTACCTGTAAAAGAGATCAAAGAAAGGTCCTGGTTACAAAATTAAACTCCCAGTTAGTGGCTTCTGGCCTTGCCCTTTTCTGGGACTGCCGTTCATTTCTGTTTGTGATTCTGAGCAAGTCTGGACAATTTTGGCAGGTTTGGTGTCAGGAGTTTCTAATCCGGAGCTGCCTGCAAAAAAAAAGAGGATCTTGATCTATTTTTGCCTTTCCATGACTGAAAGCTGCTGTAAGTCCCAGAAAGGCTGTTCCAACGTTAAATAACATTTTGTGGCTTCTATCCTGAGGCATGTTTAAAAGGCTTGGTTTTCGTAAGGTGGATAATAAGGTGAAAATTGTCCCTTATTACAATTTCTCAAGTCTAACTCTCCTCCCACTTAGCACCAGAACGGTCCCCCCTGCTCCTGAGCATTAAATTCAACTGCTTAGACTTGTTAAAAACTCCAGGTTTAGCTTCCTGCTTAAACTGTAATTTTAGATCCTCAGTGGGTGTAAATAGACACAAATACACAAAGCAGCTCTGCTGAGTGACATTCCCTGGGAATAAAGCCCAAACATTTAATTCCTTCTCTTCACCTCTGGTGCTTGTTTCGAGCACACACACACATACACACTCGCACAGCCTTGTACAGACTGGGACACTGGGAAGGATTTTGGAACTTCACCTCCTGCCAAAACCTATAGTTTTCCTTCTACTGTGGAAATTGATCTGTAGGTTAAATCTAGATATGAAATAAAATGACTGTAATGGGAACTTTATGCAGACCTACAATGTCATTTTACATGACAGTTTGCAAGAATATAAAAGTCTACAAATTCATGTGGTGACCCACTAGAAACCCTGGGGTTTGCCATTCCTTTGCCATGAATTTATGTATATATACAGTGTTTGGAGGAGCAGGCTTTTTCTCAGTGGGTTGGGTTTTTCCTGGGGTTTTTGTTTGGTTTTGGGGTTTTTTTTAAGAGAATAATTATAACCAGCAAATGCTTTTGGAGTTAAAGGGGAAATCGCCTCTGATAAGCCTGTCTGGAATGACTCAGCTCAGTGTTGGGGATGTGAAGTGCCATGGATATAGATGGGGATTTCAGCCATTTCCTAAGGGACAGCTGCTTCCCACACGGCCCTGGGGGTTCTCACTCACCACTGGCATCCCTCCACCCTGGACAAGGGCCATGCTCAGGCCCTGGGGATGAGTGGGAGACGCTGGAGTCTGTTAATCCATGGGCACCCTCACATGTCAGTGCACATGGACATGCCCAGTGCAGCACAGCAGACCTGGTTTCCTCACAGAGCAAGGGAAGGGTGCGGGATGTGGGATCAGCTGTCACGGGATCAGCAGGGCGTGTTGGCTCCACGTTCATGGGGCACCGTCCCCAGAGCTGATGCCCCTGCTCGACTCCTGCAGAAGGGTTGGACATTGCTCATCTCACAGAATCCCAGAGTGGTCTGGGTTGGAAGGGACCTTAAAGCTCATCTCTGTCATGGGCAGGGACACCTTCCACTGTCCCAGGTTGCTCCAAGCCCTGTCCAACCTGGCCTTGGACACTTCCAGGGATGGGGCAGCCACAGCTTCTCTGGACAACCTGTGCCAGGGCCTCAGCCCCCTCAAAGGGAAGAATTTCTTCCCAATATCCCATCTATCCCTGCCGTCTGGCAATGGGAAGCCATTCCCCCTTTGTCCTGTCACTCCAGGCCCCTGTAGATCATCTCTCTCCATGTTTCTTGTCAACTCCTTCAGGCACTGGAAGGCCACAATTAGTTTACCCCAAAGCTTCTCTTCTCCAGGCTGAACCACCCCAATTCTCTCAGCCTTTTCTCATAGCAGAGCTGCTCCATCCCTCTGATCGTCTCCGTGGCCCTCCTCTGGACTCACTTCAACATGTCCATGTCCTTCCTTTGCCCTGTTCCCCTGGAGCTCTGTTTTTAGCAGCCCCGTGCAGCACCCAGTCACTGCAGCCAATACGTGCACAAAGCAGCTGGTCAGAAATCTTTGGTCAAGGCTTGGCTTTTCTCCTCCCCCATGAAAACTGCCTTTTAAACAAACTACTTCCCATGGAGAAATTTCCTTTTGCATGGACATTCCTGGAGGAGGAGGAGGGGATGCCCAAAAAGCCGAATTGTCTGTGAAGGATACAAACATCTGATGGTGCTTAAACGGAGGGAAATGACCCCAAACACATCCATTTTCACTGGATCCGAGTGCCTGAGTGTGTTTTCTCACGGCAGCACCGTATGATTAACCTTAAGTGGTTTCCATGACCGATAAATCCTTTCCTAGGGGCCTGCTCTGCACTGGCTGCTCAGGGCATGAATTCCCAGCGTTGTCATCCCTGCCCCTTCCCAACCCTTAAATCCCTTTTGGAGCAGAGTCCGAGGGGATTGTCCACATCGGGCTGGATTTATAGGAAGCAAGCAAGAAAGGAGGGGGGATATTTTCACATTCCTTTGAAACATACGTTTGGAAGATTTCCCTAGGAAAGAAAAGTGCTTACGCAGCTTTAGTTACTGTACATGTGCTTTGGATTGTGTGAAACCCTATCTGCTTTTCCTCAGCGGAGTCCTGATCCCCACAGGAGAGAGGCGGATCCAGCTCTGGTGACTTGCTGCAGAGCTCCTTCCAGATTCCATGGGCAGGGAATGCCCCCACCGGCTGCGTCTGTCGGCCCAGGTGGGTGGGAGGAAGAGGAGGAGATGTTCCTTCTTGGGCTCGGGCCCAAAGGAATGCTGAAAGCAAAATATCTGAGGTGCAAAGACTTTGCCAGGAAAGATGGATGCAGATTCAAAATGCCTTAGATATTTTATCAGGAGATTATTCTGATGTGTTCTCCTACTCCACATCTTGATGCTGTTTGTGCAGATGGATAATCCCTGCCTGGGGCAGAGCATGCTTGGGATGAGAACCCCAGGACAGAGCCCACTAACAGCTCACCTAAACAGGAGGGCAGAGAAGGACTGAGCAAACACTCAAAGCTTAGTGTGATTTGTCTCAAGTTTTCAGTTCAGATCTCGCTTCCTGTGCAGAAGTTTCTGGGGATAAATGCTCAGACAGCTTCCCTTGCCTTTCCTGGAAATGAGGGGATTCCCTCCCTCCTCCGTGCACATGTGTGTCTCCAAAGAATATGGGGCAAGAAGCGATTCTGGAAATGTGTGTGGGCAGCCACACTGGAGAAATGAGCAAAAATGACACATTTTTGTCACTTCTGACAGGATCCAGGGGTGAAGGCACCCATGAGAGGACAAGAGACAGCAAACTGTAATGGAAATGTGCTGGAGAGAGCAGCAGGCAGCTTCCAGGAGATGACTGGGCTGACACCGGTTTCCACTGCTGCTGCCCATGGAAACGTGTGTCCCCACAGGGGCTCGGCATGGATGTGAGGAGGAGGAGGCAGTTCCCTGAGAGGGGGAAAGGCAGGGGGAACATTGGGAACGTGAATACCACAAAAACAAATCTGTTCATGATTACAGCCCAGCAGTGCTGCTGGCAGTCACTGCTTTTGGGGCTGGACCCTCACCCTAAACAGACATCTCAGCTCCCCTAGACTCATCTTGGATGAAAACTGGGCTGGGTCTGGTAGAACAGCAACCTGGGGGCAGCTTCCAGTCTCCTGAATCAGCATTTGGAAAGCCAGACATGCTGAGTTACCCCCCTCTCCTTCCCCCAGGCCTGTGTGTGTATAGACAGCTATAAAACACACATACAGCTCTGTGTTAGTACACACACTCCTGCCTCTGGGAAATGTCAGCCAAGATATTATTCAAAGATTGCTCAGCCTCCTTCAAGTGCTGCTAGGCTTCAGAAATTACACCCTGCTCCAGGAACGGGCAAGAGCTGACACAAGGCAGCAACAACCAAAAATCTCCCAGCTGTTGTGTCTGGCCTTTTGAAAACAGGAATTTCTTGGTACGGAGCCTGAAACCTTACTCTTTCCATTCGGTATTGCTGGAGGGAGGGCACCAGCACTAAAAGGATGTGTGAGAAAGGATTTGTTGACAGCAAGGTGCTTGTAACAACAACTTTATTTTTTTTTAGAGACCTGAGTATGGACAGGCATTAGGAGCATGGGGGGGGGTGACCATCCTTGGGTTTTCTTCCCAAGCCTGTCTGCACAGAGCTCCACTTGCAAGGAACACATGATGCTCAATGGCCCTACAACACCGGGGAGACAGCTCACAGCTCTTGGTGGGGTAATCAAGCTGGCTGCAGTCAGGGCTAAGGAAACACAATGCAGAACAGGATGATCTCAGGAGAGCTCCACGGGATAACCAGGTAGTGATGTTCTGCTCAGCCTGGTTTACCTGAGTTTTCTCTGGGGACATCAGTTCTCGAAGGCTGGTGAAACAAACCCTGCAGAGGATTGCAAGAATCGTCTGTGATTCCCTTGGCTGCTGTCAGAGTTTATGTAAATTATTCTTTGAAATTCAGGACTGGGATGTGAAGCAGATTCACCATGACCTATATGAAGAGTGGAAACTGTTCTCTTTCAAGTTCCTGATGCCCAGGAACTGAGGCAGGTGACATTCCCATGAAAGCATCCCTGGCCAGGGCCACAGGAAGTGTCTGGAGCAGGGGATTGGAACTGGATGACCTTTAAGGTCTCTTCCAACACAAACCATCCTGTGATTCTACAAAGGAGCTTTAAAACACTCCACTGAGCCCCAGTCTGCCTTCCACAGGTCTTTGGTGCATGACTTGATGAACTGAAGCTTCAAGTGAAACACTCAAAAGCCCAAGATGTTCTTTCAGGGGTTGATTCCATGATATATCTCACTTTAAGCACATAGAAGCCCACAGCTTTTAAACCAGCAGCTTTCCTCCAGCCTGCATCCTTATTGCAGCTATTCCTGGGGCAGTCGTAGCCCTCTGGCCTGGAAATTTCACCCTCATGGCCTGTGACATTGTCTCTAGCTCAGAAGGTTGTTGGCTATGTGTCTTCAGCGGCATGAAGGATGTTAAACCTCTGAGAAAAGCAAATCTGTGGGAGCTCCAAGCTTCTCTCCTTCCAGCCTCCCCCCAGACCATCCACATTTTCCCTCCATCTGACAGCACAAATGACTTCAGTGCAGATTTCTATTGTTCTCAAAGTGCTTTGATGGTAGAAACCAAACTTTGTGTTTGCAGTGCTAATTGGGTACTCTGCAAACTCTGATTTATAGCTGTGTTCTACGTTTTATTATCATGCCCCCAAAGCCAGATCCTTTCAGTCAGAACTCCATACATAAAGCTGGATATTGGGATCTGGGCATTGTGATGAAACTTTGAATAATCAGAATATCAAACACTGGAAATCCCACAGTCATTTGTTCTACAGACTGTTAGTTTTAAAGGTTTCTTTCAGGATATATATGCACAAAGAAAGATCTGGTGCTAAACACTTAGACTTGGTGAACATTTCAGTGTAAGAGTGAAAAGTGGCCTAGATGGAAATTTGGAAAGGACAAGTCATGATGTCTCATGGCTTTAACAAGGATCAGCTTGATTTTTTAGTAACAAATGCTGCAAACACAACATCCTGAAAGAGAGAGTTGAGAAGGGCCTGGTGCTTATTTTGGCTCTGAGAAATGCGGGTGTTTTGAGGAGCAGAGCACCTACAGCTCCTGTTGATCCCAGAAGAAGGACGCTGCTTCCAGGATTTGGCCAACGTGCGATGGAAACGGTTAAACGCAAACCATTCATCACGCAAGTCAGCACCGAGTAAATGATCTCATATTTATTTATGTCCCCAGCCAAATTTGTACTCATTTCCTCTGCAAAAAGCAATAAATTGCCTCAGCTAGAGGCTTCAGCATCCAGTTTTGAGCAACACGATACCCACAACACGGTGTTGCTCGTAGTCTAACGAGGTCATGACTTGTGCAGCAGAGGGGACAGGAGGGACAGGGAGCATCGCTGTGGCGGCCTCTGCACCGCCCTTTTCAGCTCCACCTTCCCCCAAGGGCCAGTGGAGGCTCAGGACCACCAGCCTCTGCATCTCACATGTCTCAGGAGCCCGTGTTTGTCTGTGCCAAGTTTCTCGAGTTGTCAAACCCCATGAGTGTCTCCCTGGCCAGCCCTTCAGCTTTGCTCCTGCAGAGGCCTGGGGTCAGCGTTGCATCAGCGAAGTTGACCTGTAAGTGAAATATAAACATCTGATCCATAAATAGCAGTACGAATTTAATCACTTGGCCCAAGCTGTTAGCAAATCCATGGAATTAATACAGAGCCTTTAATCAAGGCTTTCAATCAACTCCATGATTTTGTTCCTGCCCATTAGTAATGCATACCTATAGCATGTGTGCAGTGCCCAGTAATGATTTCTTGCTCAGCCATCCAAGAATTCAGCATGGAGCTGGGAAGGAAGATTCACTAGAATATCCAATTCTAAGAGCAGTTGTTTTGTATTTTCAAGTTAATCAGTATTTCCAGTAACTGCTAGGGCTGCGTAAGAGGAGACACAGTTGGCAAAATCATAATTATACTTATATTCCACGACGTTTTATTTAAATTAACTCTTTTCCTTTTGCAGTCTAAGTAACATTACTATGTTATTTTTCTGGTGTAGTCCTGTGGTTTCCAAACTGAGGCCCACAAAACCCTGCAGGGTGACTGACCCAGAGCTGGTCCATGGGTTGCACCAGGCTGCAGATTCAGAGCCCCTCACCAGCTGATATGAAGCTTTCTGTCCCTCTGCCACAGGGCATGACAGGTTAGATGTGTACCCCCCAGCACGTGGCGGGCCCTGTTGCTGCTTAATAGTTCCACACACACCAAAATTAAAGCAGATTTGGCAACAGCTTACCCAGTGCATTCTTGCCTTCAAAGGGATACGGCTTTGTCAGTGTTTTGCAAAGAATTAACCCTAAGGCATGGCCCTGGAGAAAAACATTTTTAATTGGTTCACAAAGAGCTAAAACCTGTTCCCATAGCAATCAGAGGAGGTTTGGCCATTGTTTTATGGAGCTGGAAGAGACTCAGAGCATCCCGTGATGGCTGCTTTGGGGTATGGGACTTAGGATTATAGTTTCTCTTGCTGGTTTTGGAGTTGCAGCTTGCTCCAGGTGCATAACATTGAAAATGTTGTGGCTTTGGTGTGTGAAATAGAGACAGACTGGGGAAATGGAGGGGGATGGGATGGGATGGGATGGGACGGGACGGGACGGGACGGGA
>VYZT01032981.1:226237-378572 GCA_013400735.1 Pomatostomus ruficeps | reverse complement strand
GGATGGGATGGGATGGGATGGGATGGGATGGGACGGGACGGGACGGGACGGGACGGGACGGGACGGGATGGGATGGGATTGGGACTCCAGGTGCAATTCCAGCCCATGGAGTGGAAGGGATGTGTCACACCTCTCATTTCCCTCACTGCAGAGCCAATCGGAAATTCTGAAAGGACCTTTTCCCTATAAAATGACTTGTACTTTCTACAGAAAGACTTTGTGGTGGTACCAGTGATGGTTTTGTTGGTGCCAACCCAACTGAGAGCCCTGAGATGAACATTTTTCCCTGTAGAGCTGCAGCTGTGGCAGAAGAGCAGTTCTGTGCTAACAACACTCATTTCTGATAAGGAAGGAATTGTCACAGAGTGCTTTCAGGAGCAGAGCCTGTCTGTGTGTGCAGACCTGCACAAATCTCTTTTAGACATGTGTCTATCCATGTGTTTCACTGGAAATACTCAGGTAACTCTTTCCAACAGTGTGAGAGTCCAAAGAATGTTGTAATAAACCACCCTGGCTGGAACAGGCTGGTTTGGGAAGCTGGCATTATGGAATTTTTAAGATTCTTCCCATTCCCTATAGAGTTGTCTGTATATAAAGGGGATATTTATGTGCAAAAATAAAGAGATGTAATTTAAGGAGTCCAGGGGAGAATCATGGTCATTAAATAATTAATGAAACAAAGAACAGCAATTTGCCCCACCCCTGGAAGTGTTCAAGGCTAATTTGGACACGGCTTGAAGTAACCTGTGATAGTGGAAGGTGTCCCTGTCCATGGCAGGGCTTGGAATGAGATGAGCTTTAAGGTCCCTTCCCATGGAAACCATTCTGTCATTCTGTGAGGAATGAAAACCAGGAATTCTCCCCAAGTCAGCAGCTCCATCAAACGCTACTTTCCCCTGTGGCAGAGGAGAGGTGTGAGGCTGAGTGTGGAACAGAAGGTATCTTATCTTCAGATGTGTGGGGAGCTTGCTGAAAGGGCTGAACCCGGCTCTCCCAAGCCCCAGGATCTGACTCAAATCACCAGACAGCTCCTGCTCTCTTCCTCTGCTGCCGCTGATCCGGAAAAAGCTGTGGCCATAATCTAGTGCTAAATCTCTTCAGATCAAATAGCTTTGCTCTTAACAAAATAATCCTATAGAATGACTTGGCTCTCAGCTGAGAGCGAGAGGAAGATCTGGGCAGTGTACTCCAGTCAGGGCACGGTACCAGGAAATTAAGCTTTATTATGTGTGCTCTGGCAGCGGAGCGCACGCGGAAGTGATGTTTATGGCACGTGCACCACCATTCCATCTCTAAATTCTTATTCCTTTGCCCATCACAGGATGGCTGGAGAGTTTTATTGGGGGGAATGAGGGTCATTTCTCACTGTTGAACACAAAAAAGAGAGCTGGCTGTGAAGTTTTCCTCCTGTCTGTTCTCAAGCTGCCAGATGAGCTCCCTGCTCTGCCCTGCCCATCTCTGTTCATCTCTGGAGTGAGCGTGTCAGGCGGGGCAGGAGCCAGGGGTATCCAGAGTAGGTTCATCACCAAAAGAGCTCCAACCCCTGGCACCTACTTCCCTCTGCTGCTGCCGGCCACGAGGCCAGGAGCACCCCCATGCCTCCCATTTGGAGCTCAGATCTGTGCACCACCACTGCTGCCCCGACCCCAGAGAAAGGGCCAGCAGAGCCCCTTGGAGACCAGCTGGTGTTCCACATGTTAATAACACTGTGGATTACCCACCTGGCTTTAAAAAACTACATTATTGTATTTTTCCCCCCAGCTTTAGGAACCTGGTAGTGGCAACGTCTGAAGCCGTGGCTTCAGTTCCTTTCTAATTTAAAGATTAGATACCAGACGATAAGTCAAGAGATTTGGTGTCTGGCCTTTAGCTGTACAGTAAATCTTTTTCCATTTCCCCTGGCCAAATCTGGAAAGAAAAACTGGAGTCGTGACCCAAAGCAAAATCCCCAACTGCTGTCAAGTTGCTGGAATATTTCTTTGCCTCAAGGAAACTCTGTTACGTCGGTGACTTCCCAGATTTTATTTCATGGTATCATAATGCTGATAGTCAGAGGACCAGTCCCTAAGGATGTTTCCCCAGAAATATTTGTGATTTTCAGCTGTTAACAGTAGTGCTTAGGGAACCCTCAGTTACGTTGCATCGGTGTTTGTGAAGCATGGCCAAAAGGAGGTACAGAAAGGGCAGACTGGTATTTTACAGTAAAAAATTATTCCTGAGAGGCTTTTCAGGAGAAAATGAGGAGATGTTTTGAATATGTGATGGTCCCAGCTAGAGACATCCATATTTCAGGCATAGTGTGGGTATCCAATAAACCAACATACACCTCTCCTTAACTCTAGAGCTGCAAATGACACATTTTTCATTGGAGCCCCAGGAACAAGGAGTTTGTGGTTCATTCCCACTCATTTAACACTTCCCAGCCTCTGTGTGAGCTTGAACTTGCAGTTCATTCAACATACTAATGCTAAGCATTGTTGAAGCCACCAGGTTTCACTCCAATGGATTTCCTATCAAAAGTATTTATTTTAAAGGATCTCTGTTCCCAAATGCACGGTTGTTTAAAATTTCCGGAAAAGGTTTGTCTAGGCTTGTTCAGAACTGGACCTTTGCTCACTCGCAAGGTTCATGAACCTTCACAACTCTCGAGGTGAACTTCGCCTGACTTTCCCATGTAAAACCAAATCCCAGTCTGGGTCAGTCTCAGCTGGTTTCATGTTTCACTACAGACATTTTTGTACAGCTCAGGTTTTAAAGACCCAAGCGTGGGACAGCTGCAGAGCTCCCATAAACACAGGCAACAGTCATGACTGTAGTTGTGCATCCCATTTGTTGTGTCTGATGCTGAAATATATTTTCCTGTAGCAAAATCCTGGAGTAACTGTGATGTGAGTTAGTAGCAAAGCAGAAAGAGAAGGAGAGTGTTTATTGCTCATATGTTAAAATAATTCCACCAAAGTTTGATTCACTCCAAACCTCTGTTTGGTCTAAGGCAAGTTTGCTGAAGCACCAAAATGTTGAGGGAGGCAGCTCAGTTTGTTCTGAAATGACCACAAAAGGACAAAGACATCGTCTAGAAATATACACCGTAATGCAGAGTATAGAGAGCCTGCCAAAGCCTCTGAACTAGACAATTCTGTCATGCTGTGTCCTTGTAAGAGCCCAAAGGGGCCGTGCTTTCTGTCCAGGAGCAGGAGGCAGCCCTGGGAGGAGGATGCTCACACGGGAGATGGGTCGAAGCAGGGCCCTGCAGGCTGTGCTGCTGCAGGTGCTGTCCCTTGCAGTGAAAAGCAGAGGAAGGGAGGACGAATGGGGTGGGTAACAAATGATGTGGTGGCAGTGTCAGTCACAGTGGGGTGTCAGTCACAGTGGGATGTCAGCCTGGCCCCGTGTTCCAGCGGGGCCAGGAGTGCTGCTCCAGCAAAGGCTGCCCCAGCACTTGGTTTAGCTCATACACCAATTCATGCTCAGCTCTGTGGGCTGAGGCTGATTTTCCTCAGAGTTAACCTGGCAGCAGTTCTTTCAGCTTGTGCCCAGTTCAAGAGTTGTTTAACCTCACCACTCAGCTTCAGTCCCAGATTATCCCACCACAGCACAATTTTCTTGGAGTGACCGAGGTTTTAAGTCCGAAATCTGGGCAAAGAAAAGGGTTTGTGCACAGCTCCCCCATCCTTGGGAAACACCTGTACCCGCTGCCCAACTTGTCCTGTCCTTGGGCTGAAAATTCTTTGTTGGCTGGGAGAGCTGGGGTTGTTCTTCTGGAGAAGAAAAGCCTCCAGGGAGAGCTCAGAGCCCCTTCAAGGGCCTAAAGGGGTGCCAGGAGAGCTGGAGAGGGACTGGGGACAAGGACCTGGAGTGACAGGACAAAGGGGAAATGGCTTCCCACTGCCAGAGGGCAGGGTTAGATGGGATACTGGGGAGAAATCCTTCCCTGTGAGGGTGGGGAGGCCCTGGCACAGGGTGCCCAGAGAAGTTGTGGCTGCCCCTGGATCCCTGGAAGTGTCCCAGACCAGCTTGGATGGGGCTTGGAACAACCTGGGATAGTGGAAGGTGTCCCTGCCCATGGCAGGGGTGGAATGGGATGAGCTTTAAAGTCCCTTCCAATCCAAACCGTTCTGGGATTCTGAGCAGTGATTTACAATTGAAGCCGCAGAACTGTTCGATCAAATTGATTATTGCCTGTCAGAATAGCTGGAATATTGGTGTCCAATTCTGTTGTGAAGTAAAATCCAACAGCTTAACCCCTCATCCTTGGGATGTGACTGCGGCCACCTTGTCTGATGGGTGATGGCTCGTTAACCCATAAAACCCTGATCAGACCAAGCCAAGAGAACCAACAGCAATCACTTGCTAAAATGAGTTGCTGCTCTCCCAGCAGCTCTGCTGTTGCTTAGACAGGAAACTACAGCTCCACTTGCTGTGGTGTGAAGCCTCTTGCTCAAATCAATCTCTGTGCTGGAAGTTTGGACTGTGGTAAATATGTCACCAGTTCCTGAAACACCTCCTGGGACCCATAGACCGGGAACCCCGATTTGTCTGTCAGACAGGCTGGCAGAAATGTTGGAATGAGCAGGAATTTGGTTGAAACTGATAGCCTGGGGAGGAGCTAGCCTGGCATTTGCAGGGAGAAATCACACTTCACAAATCTATAACAACTGTTTGAAGTGTCAAACGACCTTTAGCTAAGGCTGATGGAGTCAGAAGGCTCTTAACAAGCCCCCTCCCCAGGAGGGAAAGACTTTTCATCAATTACAAACTTATAATAATATCAAACAAAGGACTGGAGGAAACACTTAGATTTTACAGAGAGGTGTTTTCCAAACACTCAGGAGGATTATTTAGAGCTGAAGCTGACTGCAGAGAGATGTAGAAGGATGTCCTGGTTCTGGGGGGGATTTGGGAAAATGGCAGATGAGATTGGATTTTGTCAAATGCAAGGTAAAGCTCACAGGAGGAAGGGAGCCCGGCCACAAGAAGAGCCAGTTATCACTGCTCCAGAGTTTACCGTGGATCAGCCTGTACAGACACCAGCTTAGTGCTCACCAGAGAGCAAAAGGCAGGACTTACCACAGGCAAATAGTGAACAGCACAGAAAACACCCTTTGTGATTGTATAAATCCCTGGGGTCGGGGATCTGTGTGCAGCCCTATTCATCTTCCTCAAGAAGGATATCGTGGAAAGCTATGGAGGAAAACAAGTAAAGGAATGACTGCCCTGGAGGGGTATGAGAGAAGGCTTTCAGTCACACACAGCATGGAGAATGTAACACCAAAACTCCTTGTCAGAGACTGAAAATGGGAGAGGAGTCAGGTTTGGGAAGAGTCATCCGTCCATGCTGCTGGCAGTCCCTGACCTGCTGGTGGCTGGGAGGGAGGGATCCCTGCAGGCTCCCCTCTTCCTGCCCTCACCCCCTGCCTCTGGTCAGTGCACTGGCTTCGGTGGACCTTTGATTTGGCCTCCAAAGGACCTGTTCCCATGACTCCTCCTACCCTGTGCCATGGCCTTAGCTGCCAGTGGGGTCCATTCAAATCTCTTATCTGGCTGAAGAGCCTGGCCTGCTTCAGCAGCACCTCCTAAAGGTGATCCTCCCTTTTCCCAGCACAAATTGCCCTTGGTCCTTCTTAGTCAAAGCCATTTGTGTGGCAGTGAAGTCACTTTAAGCCAAAGGGACATTTTGCATGGAAACGCCTTTGGGAATCAGTGAGAAATCTGTGCTACAAGGCAGGTGGTGAGACGCTAAGGGCACTGCTGCCCTTTTGTGCACAGCTACAGGACGGAAGAGACTCCCCAGCAGCAGGTACAGAACCTGGACTGGTTTATAAATCAATCCACACCTTGGCCAGAATCTCCCATTCTGGTATAAATGATTTTTCGGTTCATTTAAATCCGGGCCCAGTCAATACTTTGTATTTACAAAACAAAAGCTGGGTAAGGTTATCTACCCTTGTTCTCAGACCAACAGTTTAAACTCCCATCAGAGATCCTAGTGGGGAACTCTTCCTGAGAAATCCTAAAACCTGATGATGGATGAACATGTGCCAGGAGCTGAGGATGGTTGTTTGTAGAGCAGTGAGTGAATGTCTTTTGTGACCAGACTCACCGTGAAAGTCCAACAAGGTGAGCAGAGGATTTTGAAAGGAGATCTGGCCACATAGAAGAGTATTTGATGATGAGGGAGAGGTTTGGGTCTGTAATGGGGTGGGAATCCTAATGAAACACAGTACCAGGGGAGAGGGCTGTGCTTCTGCTACAATTCCAGCTATTTTTGTAGCGTGTCACCACACCAGTGTTCACAGCTGCTCAGCTGTGTCCTTACAGACCTCCAAAATCTGCCACACGGGCCCTGCTTTACAGACATTTTCTGGTTCTTTTAAAAGAGCAGTTTGGCTTTCCAAAGGAAAATTCACACAAAATTTCCCCATGAATGTCGAAAGCCCTGAAAACCAAAGTTAAATGGCCAGGAGGCCTCGTTTGCAGCGAGCAGGTGCTTCAAGGCTGCAGAGAAAAGGCTCCCAAGCGATGAGCTAAGCCCGAGCACCGAGGCTGCACGGAGGAAGGTATCCAGTGATGGCTGGAGAACAACTTCTCTCGGTCACTGCCCAGGATGATTGCATGTTAAAGTTATTGCTCTTCCCAGATACGCAGCACGCACGGCGAGGCCGTGGCCAAAATCAATTAGGGGCGATCCCATCCCAGCACAGAAGGCACACACACGCTCTGTGAGCCTTCGCCGAGGAGCAGAGCTGCTGATTAGCTCATTGAGGCTTTAGCCGGGAGAGCAGCGGGTGAAGAGTTCATGACAGATTATTTATGCATCGGATTTCCTCCCGTTCCCTCTGTTTGCAAATCGACCCTGACTTTCCCCAATACTTTCATAACTCACAGCTACTTGGTGGCTGATTCCAGTGGCACAGCTCATTTGAGAAGGCTCCATTTCCGAGCTGGTTTTTAATGACTCTGAACTCCCTCCACCCAAAGGTTTCAAGGGGGTCTGTATCATGATGGAGATGTTTTAGGGAAGCAGGATGGTGAAATACAGAGGGACCCAGCAGCCAAGTGCTTCCAGTGCTTTCACCCCTGAGCTGGGCACCCACAGCCCAATAACATCCCCAAAATGCCTTCCCACTGACCCCTACAGGTTTTGGGCCAAGGCTGGACCTCCTCACTCCTCTCTGTGATACCCCACCCTGCTTTCATACAACTGGGTGCTGAAGTCACACGTTCAGGCCCCCAGGTCTGAAAGCTCTAGGGCTAAAACCCATTTCAGTCAGGAGAAATAGAGCAGAAAATTCTTTGGCCCTACTCAGAGACGAGGGAGAGGAGAGGATGAGCTGGGCAGGAGCCCACATGTGCTTGAGCAGAAAGCTCTGATGTTTCACAGACGTGGGGAGGAATCCTCGGAGAGATGCAAGGCACAGCCCGGGCTGGGTGAGCCGCTCCAGCTCCTGCTTCAGAATAAAAGCTTGCCCGAGAAATCCATATGTTCATGCAGAAGGGACAGGAAAACAAGCCCTTCATCCTAAAGCCTGCTTGGGTTATCACTCATGATAATGTCACCAAACCCTCTGAAATCAGGATAAATAAAACCTTCTAACGCTCTCTTTTTGGTGTTAGTGAGTCAGGCATTACTTTATTCTTGGCCAAGGTTTGAGTGTGTGGCCAACAAAATTCTGGCCTCCACACAAACATTGATACAAAACTTTTCCACTTACTTGTACGTTTTTGGCAAAGAAAAAAATTAATGTTCATTGGTTCAAAATGACATCATCCATTAATTAGTATTCTGTCCTCTATTGGTTATTGATTTTTCACTGTTCACGCTAATTAGTCCATACTTTTAGAATGTTTTTCCTCCAGCAGGGACTTCCCAGCACACATATAGCAAGCCTTTATTAGTGTTTGCTTTATCTTCTGGTTTCTGCAAAATGTCCTTGTGTTCCATAATTCTGGACTCCGTGTTATCCAGTTTCAACACTACACCTCTCTTCTCCCAGGCTTTGTTCATTGAAGCATACCAGAGTTATTTTATCAAAACTTAAAGTTTCAGTAGTTTTCCCAAGCTCCAGAAGTAGCTAATGCTGGCTAAGAGTAATTTAAGACTAACACACTATTTTTAATTAGCATAGAGTGGTTATGATTAATTAAAACAATTAATTTATAAGTTCATTAAAACCATTAACTAAAATAATTTTATAGTTCTTTAAATAACAATAACATTCTTCTTGGCAACACTGAGAAGTGACACCTGGGACAAAGCAGCTCCAAGGTTCCTGGCAGGGGTGGTGTGGTAGCTTCTCATGGTTCTCCAGGGAAATCATGGACTAGACACAGCCACCTTTGCACTTCTGGAGTGTCACAGTCTGGGGTCATTTTGATGAAAGTCTGGTTGCATCTGAAGAGCTCTAATTATCCTCCTGATGTGAAGGAGCAGCAGACTGTCTGCAGCATGAAGAGAGTTCAGGCCACCCCGACCCCAACCCTGATTGCCCAAAAAGTGTCCATCTCCATGGACAATGTGTCTGTGGTTGCCCTGGCCCAGCCCTGAACACCAGGAGGGGCTGGAGACAGCCCTGGGGAGGCAAACGGCCAAACACAACCCACCTGAGATGCTCTCTGAGGTGGGCTGGAGGAGCAGGGGTGTGGCTGAGGACACCTGCCCTGGCTGCTCACTGGGAATTTGATTCAGCTGTGTCAGGACCAGCATCCCCAACACCTCTGCTTCACAAGGCACTCAGTTAGACCTTCCCAGAGGGTGAGAGCCACACTCTAATCCTTGGATCCTGCCTGTCCCCAGTGGCACAGCCATGAGCAACAGCACAGAGATTACCACTATTTCCTAGGAGCTGCAATTTCTAGCAGGTATTCATCATTTTACAGTGTTGGTTTTCCTTCTGTTGGAACGCAGGGGTTGTGCCTTTCCTGCCACCCTCCTTGCAGGGCTCTGGCAGCCAGAGTCTTTAATCTGACACCGAGTTTGGGTCAATGTCCTGCTTGGGCATTCGGGTGGTGCAATGAGGCTCCTCAGCATGAAGGGCTGGAAATTATCATTTTACTGTGAAAAGGGGGGAAAATCACCATTTTAATAGGTTGTATGAAATCTCAGAGGTGTTTGCTGGACTAAGGGGTCTTGGAGCATCTGGACCTGACCCCCCAGAAGGTTTGAGTGGTGAGAATGGGGTGCGCCCACTGTTTTTGGGGTGCACCCACCACTTTTGGGGTGCATCTTTCAGCCCCCCAGTGAGGCAGGGCTGCTGTGTGGCTGGGGGTGGTGCAGCTTTCAGCACGAAGTGGTGTGTGAGTGCCCAGGGAGTGGAGTAAACACGAGTAAAAGGGGCTGGCTGCTGAGGCAGATGGCAGCGATAGCCAGCCACCGGGAGACGGGAATGTTTTCCAAAAGGGAAAGTTTGCAGCAGGATTTAAGAGCAAATAAAAGAAGCCCTTGAGGACTCCCGAATCCTACAGAGCTGCGAGGTCAGGGAGAGAGAAAAGCAAGTTCTCGTATACTGTGGTGACAAATCAGATATAAGGAGGGGGAAGAAGTTGCTCATACTGGCAAACCCTTCAAGGGCAAAGATTGCCCAAGCTCTCTTTAAAAAATAAGTAAGTTGTGGGGGTTTTTTGTGGATTTTTTTAAAAGCATCCCAGCTGTTTTTGCAGGGAGTTTCTCTGTCAGGAAGTAATGAGATCTTGCTGCCTGATGGATAAAACACACACAGTAAAGAGGTTTCATCTGTTGTGGTCTTCAGGGCATCGCTGTGCTCTGCAATATATATATTAAAAAAAAAAAATTACTCTGCTGACTCATGCTCTGCTCTCTGGAAACTGCAGCCCTCTTGGCAATCCCGTTCCTCTCCACCCCTGGCATTATTTCCCTTGACAGCCATTTCCCAGTTTTAATTTTTTTTTTTTTTTTAAATCAAACTACATCCAAAAGCGTATAGCTTTGTTGAAGGCAGTGTTTTGTCTCCTCCAATCCTATTGGGAACAGATGGAAGGCTACAGAAAATCGTGCCTGGAAAAAACCCTCCAATATCTGTAGCTGCCCGTGTTCTGTTGTACTGCACACACATCTCACCATGTGCAGGGCAGACCTGAATGTTCTTTTCCCTAATTACTCTTGTAAAGGGACTTGAAAAGGGTTCGGGTGAGAATTGTGAACGTTTCAAAGCTACTTCTATTTCAAAGCTTTCTGGAAAACAATACAACTTAAAACATTCAATTGCTCTTTTTCCTAAACAATACTATTTTGGAGTGGGGTTTTTTCCTATTGAATTGATGTTTTTACTTGGGATCTTTTTGCAAGATGAAGGCTAATCTGCTCTAAGAGTTGCTAAATCAAGGCCTCTGATATTTTTTCCCTTTGGAAGATTCTATTTTCCCCTTTTTTCTGTGTTCTCAGTGTGAGCTAATGTGGAAAGTGCTCTGAGCATCTTTGGAACGTGGTTTGCTCAGAGGAGAAAAGGCTTTCAGAAGCAAGTTGTGTTTCCAGTGTCCTCACATCCATCATCTCTTTTTTCAGCCTGGTCTTCCATGTCTGTTCTAGTCATTGACTGCTGTTTCCAAAACAACAAACCCCTCGGTGGCCAGGAATTCCTGGTCTGACTTGGTGGCCTCAGGCATCTCTTCTGGGAAGAAGCAGGGTGGATAAGTGATGGGAGGGGACACGGGACTCTTAATCCCCCCAAACATCAATAATGTTAGAGGGTGGGGGTTTTTTTCATCTAAAAAACATGAGAAAAAACACAATAAGATTTAACTTACCACTTTAAGAAGTGTGGCAGATAATCCTGCCCCTCTGCCCTGCTCAGGTGAGATCCCACCTGCAGAGCTGCCTCCAGCCCTGGGGTCCAGCATCAGACAGATGTGGAGCTGCTGGAACAAGTCCAGAGGAGGCCATGGAGATGCCCTGAGGGCTGGAGCCCCTCTGCTCTGGAGCCAGGCTGGGAGGGCTGGGGATGCTCACCTGGAGAAGAGAAGGATCCAGGGAGAGCTCAGAGCCCCTTCAAGGGCCTAAAGGGGCTCTGGGAGAGCTGGAGAGGGACGGGGGACAAGGACCTGGAGTGACAGGACACAGGGGAATGGCTTCCCACTGCCAGAGGACAGGGATGGATGGGATATTGGGAAGGAATTCTTCCCTGTGAGGGTGGGCAGGCCCTGGCACAGGGTGCCCAGAGAAGTTGTGGCTGTCCCTGGATCCCTGGGAATGTCCAAGGCCAGGCTGAACACTGGGGCTGGGAGCAGCTTGGGATAGTGGAAGGTGTCCCTGCCCACGGCTGAGCTTTAAAGTCCCTTCCTACCCAAACCCTCCTGTGACTCCATAATTTCACTGGAATCACTTTGTCCCTTTTGAGATTTTCCTAACATATGCCCTTGGGAATTGGAGGAGGAGGATGATATAATCCTATGTTTTTCCCAGGAACAGCAGGTCAAATGTGAATCAGTGTTGGCCTCTCTCTTGCTGTTATGAAGGTTTTTCTGTACCTGGCTATACTTTTAAGTTTCCTCTTCCCTTTGCTGACTCAGAGTCATGGAACTACTTGAGATGCTGAGGGGCTTTTGTCTTCTTCTAACAGAAAAGCTCTGTCCTCAGTGATGCAGAGAAAGTAATGAAAAATACAAATGCAAATTAGTCATAGTCAGGTGTGTGATAAGGCTGAATAATCAATGCCTTTTAAAGCCTGGTGTTGCCAATAAAAACCCCTCATGTATTTTCTTCTAATAATGGCTGGAGACTGTTAAGTCTGTTCAACTCCAAACTCGGCTTGCCCACTTGGCTCCTCTTGAGTTTGTTCTGCTGGAAGTTGGGTCAGTCTGTGAAATCAGCTGGGAGGAGAAAGGTAATGCTCTCCACAGCATTTTGGGGAGTCAAGTGCAAGCATATCTACTGACACCCCTCTTGCAAGTGTTCACACGTGCCCTTTGGGGCTATAATTTCATTTCCTGGATTTATCCCTTAATTAGGACCTGGAAATCACAGGATATCGAGGTAGGGGTTGTATTTCTTGTAGGATTCTCAGTACAGACCATTGGTGTCTTAGTGCAACTGAAGTAATGAGTGTGGGGTGAGTTGAGAGGGGTTTGGGGAAGGCTTGTCAGGAGGTTTTTTTGTGGTTTTTGTCTTTTTCCATGGTGGTTGAGATTTGTGATGTTACGTAGACCTATTTGGCTGTTGTCCCCATCTGGTTGTGCTTGGCTTGGTGACAAAATTCACAACCTGACAGAAAGGAGGGGGATTGGTAACAAGATTGACCGAAGCTCCATCTCCTGCCTTCTTGTGAGAAATTGGGAAGAAAAACAAAGTGGGCCAGAACTGCAGTTTACAACCTGAGCATCCATAAGCTAATCAGCAGAGATTTCCCATCCCATGCAGATTTGGATAGCTGGGAATTCTGGCCCCACACCGCCCCTCTGGAGCAGCAACAAGCAGCCCCCTCCAGCATTCCCTCGCCTGGGAAATGATGCACTCATTTAGTTCAAGGCGTTGCTTCTTCTCCAGCCAAGGAGCAGCCGTGAACCTGGGCTCCCTCTGCACCAAGCACGTGGCTCCTTACAGCCATTCCATGGAAAGGCAATTTATGGGACACCGAAATGCTCTGAGGGAGAGCTGAGACACTTCTAAACCTGCTTAGGTCTTTACTGGAGACACAAACACAACAGATCTGCACTATCTCCCTCCGTATCTCCAAAACCTGGGTGCACCAAGCCCGTGGTGGGACTGTGCGATGCCACCGCAGCCTCCTGGGAAAGTCACTATTTTTCCATGACCTGGAGCCCTTTTCATCTCCCTCCTTGCTGGGCTGTGAGTGTTCCAGGGCAGGCACCATATTGTTTTGTTCTGTTTCTTACAATACTTGGCAAAGAGCGAAGAGAAGGCCGTCTTGGCATTTTACCAGGTCTCCAAAGTGCTAAAATATTACTAACCTTGTAATAAATCTCAATTTTTTTATTATTGTCTCACACTCCGCAGCTTATTTTGGCTCTGGGAATCTGCAAATTTGGACCAAAAAAAATGCAAAAACTTGTCAAAGTGGAGCAAATGAGAGCACCCAGCATCAGTCTCTTTAGCAAGACACAACTGTGAATCACTGCTCCTTGGGGAGGAGAACACAGGATTTCCTGGAACCAAGTTCAGGACTTGACAGAGCTGTTTGATCTTCAATTGATGTTTTGTTTTTGTTTTCTAAGCAGCAATAACATCATTTTAAGCTATAAACAGACCATTTTCCCTTCTCCTTGAAGTGAGTCATTAATTAGTTAATAACATGAATTAATTACTGCCTATGCATAATTAAAGGAGCCATATTTGTTTTATCTACTATGTTCTTTCTAGCGGTGCATTTTTATTAAGAGTCTTTCAATATCCAGTTTTCCTTGTCCCCCTCAGGATCAAAAATTCTCCTTAAAGTCTGGTACAACACCTGTGCCTGGGATGTAATGAAATGCAACCCTCGAGCTCACCCGGGATGAGATATGCAAAATAATTACTCTTGGATGACAAAGAGAAGCCCTGAGGGCTGCGTTCACAAAAGGACGCCTTGTTTCTCGGGAAGGCTGGATCCCTGCCTGCCCTGCTCACCAGGAGCCACACTGTTCTCCTGGGCTGGGAATTGCCGTGCCCAGAGCACGGCCTGGAACTTGTGACAATTGCTTGGTCAGATTTGGTGGCTAAATAAACCGTTTGTCTAATTAATTACTGGGGTCTTGCTGACGGGGCTGTGCATGGGTTCGTGGTGAAAAGTTTACGTGCATATTTCAGGCTGCTGCAAGAGGACACTTCAAATGTCCTCGGATAAAAAGGGGCTTATTCTTTGATGGAGATTCTCCTGGTAGACAAGAAGGGAAGAAACAAAAGCCAAGCCTGCCTGGGAATGCCCATCCTCCTTCTGGGAAGACAATTTAATGCTTGGCTTGGGGTCCTTGTGCTTGGCTCTTGCCTCTTCCCTCAGTGGGCTGTGTCCTCTGTACCCCTGTCCCCCATCAGGTGCCGTGGTTTGTCCTTGGAATTAACTTTTCATTACCTGGGAGCAGCAGTGAGTGAGATGTGCTGCACAGACAAGCAAACCTGCAGGAATGTATCCCTCTGCCCCATCCCTTCACCAAACTTGGAATAGAGAAGACCAGTGCTGAGGCAAAAGGAATATAAAAACCTATTCCGTGTGTCACAGCATCTCTTCCTCACCATTATTCCTTTATCATGACGCATTAAAAATGCTTCCCCCCACCCAAACTGAATAGAAACCTGACAAATCCAAAAGGGAAAATTAATCTGTTGGTTTCCTTTACTGAGGTGGTAAAACTGCCTTGGTGATTCCAGGTTGCTCGGCGTGTTTTGGGGGACTGACCCTTGGCCAGTCTGGGCCATTCTTGGGCATCTGTCCTGTGTGCAGTCTGACCAGGTAGCTGGGCAGCCTAGGAGCATTCAGATATTTATTTTTAAAAAGTGACTTTATCAGATTTTCATCAGTTCCTTCACTATGTTCTTGCCCCCTCTGTGTGGGCCTGTGCATAGCTGGGATCTCAGGAGTGCCTGACTGCTGGTTGTGCTCTGCAGCAAAAGGATTTCTGGTATTCAAGGGTGATGTCTTGGGTTTTGTTTGTGGTTTTGTTTGTTTCAGCCTTTTCCAGTTTGTTCATATAACACAAAGAGAACTATTTACCTTAAATCCAGGCTGAAAAATAGATATTAAAATTTGTCTTTCCTTTCTCTGGATTAACTTCTCCTCTTTCTTTCTCCTGCTGTCTCTGAAGTGGAACGGTTTGGTGTTCTTTCCTGGCCTTAGCCTCTATTTTTGCAAAATGACAAAATGTTTAGTTTTGTGATGTGTGTTTGGGAGGTGTGTTTTAGTTGGTTTTTTTCCTTTCTCTGTGACCAAGTGTGATCTGATTGTAATGCTGTGAGTGATGGGCTAAACCAGAGCTCCCTTCTCCCTCGCTGCCAGTCTCTGAAGGATTTGTTATGCCCAAGTGTCAGAGAGATCCATCCACTGCAAACAGGAAAAACTTCTTCCTTCCCATTTCTCATGTGTCTCCCCTGGCCCTTTGTAATCACAGATCTTTGCATGTTTTGTTAAATGTAAGTGTCAAACACACCCCACCCCAGCAGCCAGCAACACAAACATCTGGACAGAGCTTGCACAGATGTCCACTGGGCCTTTTTTGCTGAAGGGGTTTTTTTTTGAGCAGTTTTTTTTTTCCATATACACTCTAAGAATTGTCATGCTGGAAGAAGTGAAACGTGGCTGCTTGTCACCCTGTGTGATTTGTGTGGGCCTTGGTGGGACTGCAGGGAGCTCGAGGAGCGAGGTCCTCCCTCCCACTGAAAGATCCAG
Organism: Pomatostomus ruficeps; assembly: GCA_013400735.1. NCBI lineage: Eukaryota > Metazoa > Chordata > Aves > Passeriformes > Timaliidae > Pomatostomus > Pomatostomus ruficeps. The sequence goes on along the minus strand of VYZT01032981.1, from coordinate 363,243 downwards.
CCCTTGCTCCTGGGTGTGCAACTCTCCGGAGGGGTTTGGGTGGGACTGGGGAGGGGGCTGCCCCTGGGAGAGTGCCATGGGGTTGGGGAGGGGGCTGCCCCTGGGATGGAGCCATGGGATTGGGGAGGGGGCTGTTCCTGGGATGGATCCATGGAACTGGGGAAGGGGCAGCCCCTGGGAGAGTGCCATGGGATTGGGGAGGGGGCTGCCCCTGGGATGGAGCCATGGGATTGGGGAGGGGGCTGCCCCTGGGATGGAGCCATGGGATTGGGGAGGGGGCTGCCCCTGGGATGGAGCCATGGGATTGGGGAAACGGCTGCCCCTGGGATGGAGCCATGGGATTGGGGAGGGGGCTGCCCCTGGGATGAAGCCATGCGATTGGGAAAGGGGCTGCCTCTGGGATGGAGCCATGGGACTGGGCAGGGGGCTGCCCTAGGAGAGTGTCTGGCAGGGCTGTGCCGGGAAGCGCTGAGAGGTTGCTGGGACCAGAGGAAGTCTGGGACAGTGAGGAGGCAGGGGAACAGCAATCCAAGCAGATTTGAGACTCTGCCAGCTACTAGCCATGGAAATGTTGCTGATAGGTGGCTATCAGCCCATCCTGCCCGGGTCAGCTTCCCTGCAGGAGTGAGTCCTCCTTCCTGCTCCTGGCCCCAAGTTTAATTTTCTCCCAGGAGAGCTGATTGCAGCTTGGCCCTCGAGGTGAGGAGATTACTCCAGCATCAGCTGGTGTCATGAGCTCATTCCCAAATGCTTTTCCGCAAGCTTGAGATGCATTTAGCAGGTAGGGAAGAGCTGGCAACTGTCATGATTTGCAAAACAAAGTCTCCTCTGCTCTGTTTAGTTCCTTCCAGTTTGTTTGACTTGGAGCTCAACCCATATCAGCATCTCTTCATCTTCACCCTGGCTTTAAACCCACCCTGTGAAATGCTAATGCTGGCTTTGCTGCCTGAGTGTGGGATCACGAAAGCCAGAAGCGTCAAGGCAATTGAAAGCGTTCTGGAGAGCTTCCACAGCCCCAGAGGTCCAAAGGCCACTGACTCACCTCTGTGTGTGGGATGGAAGAGCGTTTGAGGCGGCTGAGGAGCTGTCTGTTTGGGCTGGGTTTGCTGCTGCTGTCTCACTGGTCTCGTGGAAGATGGACTGAGCCACTCAGGCAGAGGCTGTGACCTCTCTGTCCTCTCAGAGGTCTGTGTGCTGCCAGGGGTCAGTGTGGACTTGACCTCTGACTGGAACCTTGCACGCAACAAGTCCTGGGAGCTGCAGAGCAGACACCAATACCTGTTCTCAGCTGCAGCTTCTTCCTCTTCTGCCTCACACCCTCTTGCTCTGGAGAAATGGCCTGAGGCCATGAGCCAGCAGTGAATATTAACACAGCAGCCCAGCTGTGTGTTCACTGCTGTGCCCCAGGCGCTGGTGACAGTCCTTTGGTCCCTGACACACCGCTCACTGCTGCACTTGCTGCTGTGCAGTTCGGTCTGCTGAGAGCAGATCCTTACTCCCCAGCCAGGAGGGTGTGAAAATCACAGCCTCCCCATGCCCTTGTGTCTCATGAAAGCTTCCCAGCAGCTTGTGTGGGGCGTGAGGAGTTTAACAGGGGTCCCAGGTGATGGTCAGTGCCTGACCCTGCCCCGGTCTCGCTGTCCCTCGTGGGCAGCACTGACCCCACCAGCCGTGACCCCCTCAGCTGCGTGTGGGGCGGGTGTGCGCCGGGGGATTGCTCCAGCCTCTGCCTGGGGAGAACCTCTCCTGCTTATCACTGCGGAAAATATGTGCTTTGCTTCCTGAAAGCAGCACTGCGGCTCTCGGGGGAAAGCTGAGCGTGAAGGGCTGCTGACAAGTGCGAGTGGTGGTGTTGCTGCCTTCCTTCTCCTGCGGAGGGACGGGGCTGTGGCTGAGGCTGGACACAAGGAATGAGGATGGGCCTTCTCCTGGTGTTCTCTGCCCTGGCCTGCTGAGTGGCTGGGGAGGAGACGTGGCTGCTCTCCCTTTATCCAACTCAAACATTATTGCCTCAGCCCAGCTCCAGAGAAATGCATCATTCCCATGGGGCTCCATGGAGCACCTTGGCCTTGGCTGAGCACAGCTGAAAGCACGTGAGCATCTGCATCTGCTCCAATAATGCTGTCCTAGAGAGCTCCTTTCCAAGAGATTCTTGGATCTTGTGTTTCCTCATGTGCTACTGCAAGCACAAATGATGAAATAACTTATTAAATCCATCTTAAAATCTTGTTTTAATGTGAACCCGGCCCCGTGTGGTACTTGTAGGTTTTACCTGTGGTTTAGGAATAGCAGGAACTGGGGAGATTGCACTGAATTTTTCTTCTCTATCGCAGAATTCCTGGGTAAACCTGCTCCATTTTGCTTCCCCGGTAAAATATGAGGAAGGATCAATGCTTTTTATTCCTACAGAGACTGTAAGGGCCCACACCAGTCAGTGCCACTGGCAGTGGGAGGCTGTGACACCCAGCTCTGTGTGCTGACAGGTCCCTAATCAAAGCAGCTTGTCCTACCCTGGACCAAGTGGAACCAGAAATGACACTGGCCTGGGAAGCAGGACATGACTGGCTGCCACACATGTGGGGCCTCTGGACTTGGTGCGAGATGCAGCTGACAAAATTCACACAAGGAATGGGCTTGACAGCCCCTACAAAGCTCTTAAAATGAGGAGGTGAAATGGAAAAACTGGCTGAGGGAGGTTAGATTGAAAACCATCACTTATTTCCATCACTGATTCAATGTGGATCTGACACGGGGTGGTTCTTACATCCTCTAAAGCCAAGGTGCTTCCTATTCCCTCCTTTGATGCTTTGATAAGGGAGTCACCACGAACTCCAGTGTGAATCAATAAGCTGTTAGTATCCGTTTGATCCTGACTTGTTGGGCTTCAGTGGGACTGGACATGCAAAGAAAAGCTCCCTGAGAATCACAAGACCTGAGGCTGAGAGTGCTCTGTCACAGAACAGTGTTGTTATTGTGAGTGCAACCACAAAACAACCAGAAACTCATCTCCTGTTGATGAGCGGTGTGGGTGTTCTTGGTTTCGAACACAGATTTCCATATGCAGGAGATGTGGGCAATTCCCACTTCACTTTTCTTTGCTATTGAGCTCATGTGCAAACAGCCCACATTCCAGATATGTTATTCCATGGTGATAACGTGAATGGGATCCCAAAGTACAGAGCCCCTTAAAGCAGGGTTAAGTGACCCTAAAACTTTGAGGGGCACGTTCTGAACTGATGCAAACTGAAATTAATGGGATTTTTCCTGACTCTGGCTATATGTTGATTTAACCAAGCAACCCCAGTCAGAATTTTCAGCGCCCTTTGCAAAACTAAGGGATTTTGTAGGAGGGAAACAATGCAAGGCCTCCTTTTCCACCATGCTTTTCCAACAATCGGGTAAGACCTCTGAAAAGTGAAGAGTTTTATCATCAACTATTGTTCTTGGCTGATTCTCGTATTCTCCTTCCAGCACGTAGCCCTTGCTTGGTGTTTTTCTCCTGTATCTGTGCTATGCAGATGACGTTATTGTGATTAAATGAGAGAATACAAGGAAAAACTGAGTCGGCTGAGTAGGAAATGGTGTGTCTGCCCCTCGGTGCCAGGCAAGTCTTAGTTATTCCATGGTCCTCCAGGCTGAAGCTTCCAACAATACCCACTCCTGCTGTTATTCCCATGATGAGTAACTCCGGGGATGGATGTGGTGGGGAAAATCGGCTGAAAATCTGCTCGGGAACATCTCACGTGTTCTCATCATGGGTGCAGGACTCACCAGCGTGTCCCAAACACAAAAAGCATCTCTTCAGTTGTGTATTCTCTCCCCTGTAGCTTTCTCTGAAGCAAGAGAAACCTGGATCAGATCTCTGATTTAAAGGAGTCTTTTCCAAAGCTTGGTGGAACAGCAGAGGGGTATGTGGGGGAGGAAAGGAAGAGCCTGGGTATGCTGAACCTGAACTTGGAACCAAAGCTCCAGGGTGCCAAATTTAATGTCACAAGAGGCTGCTTTTCCCAGAGGAGTTTCCCCAGCTGTCAATGAATACGGAGGCTGCTTCTCTACCCTCTAACAACTTCTATCAACCTCCCCAGCCCACCTGATTTTACACATCAGCCCTCTGAACGTCCAGCCCTGCCTCTGACAACTCCCCTGTTTGTGGCACTCCTGGGAGGGATTAATCCTGATTGTCTCCCTTCTGTTCACAGCAGTGGTGCCCAGGAAAGGACAATTTCAAATGGGCTAAAGGGGAGAAGAGCTTGTCACAATTCAGGTGTCCAGCTACCCTTCTAGGCAGTTCAGCTGAAGAGTGAAAAGGGTTACAAGGGCAGCAAGGAAACCTGTGCAGTAGTTCCCTGGCACTTTAAAGCCAGACGTAGCATGGAGTGAAAGGCCTGGCTCTCAAACCCTTTGGAGGAATAAGGAGGACCTCCACCAGTAGTGAATCAGCTTTCCAGGTGTTCAGGCAACAGCCACAAGCCCATGGGCAGAGGAGATCTTCCCTCTGTAGCACAGGCTTAAGAAAAACAAAATGCAAGAGTGAGAACGTAGCCCTTGCTTGGTGTTAACTTAAGGCTTTTCAAACTTAAGGCTTTTTCCCTACTTTCAAAACTAAAACTAAGCCAAGTGATGCATTTTTTCCACTGTATTTTTTTAATGGATCTCTTTCTCATAGCTCCGTTTCCTGAAGTGATTCCATTTCTCAGGGTCATCCTAAGGCTGCAGATCCTGTGGTATCACTCTTCCAGCAGCCTCCCTGGCCCAGTGGGCCTGCATCTGAAATTTGGGATGGAAGTGAAGAAGCAGCGATAGCTTGTCCCTGTGCCAAGCTGTGCTTTTCTTATTGTTGCTAGTATCTGCAGCTATCCTCTCCTGTGCTCTGGGGTTTGCAGAGCAGCACGTTGCTCAATCAGAAATGGAAACTTGACCTCATGGTTCAAGGTTCAGAAGTTAATTCTGACGCTGTGGCTGTATTTGCTGTCTCAGGGTCTGTAGAGCACCTGGCAGGATGGCATTCACTCCTTGGCTGGGTAACTTCAGCCACTGGGTGGTTTCTCTAACTCATTTAGGGGGCTGGAGTTGCCCTTTGCAAGTGCCAAGCTCCACTCAGAGCACCAGACATTGGTGTGACAGCCTTAAAGAGCCACGGGCTAAATTAGTCCCTCACCGCAGAGAGGGGCTGAATGATTTCTTTGTACTCAATGACTGGTTAACTCTAAACACTTTTATTCTTTACTGACCCTCTTCTCCCCATTATTCTCCCTTGTTCTCCAAATGAGTCCAAAACAAAGACTCAAACCAGGAACCGCAGCAGGGGTGAAAGCTGAGAGCCTGGGTCTGGCTGTCGTGGAAGAAATCAATTGGCCTTTGTACTCTGGAGATAAACAGCACAGGGGGATATGGCTTTGTGGCTGAAGATTGGTTATCTGCTTTGAGAAAAGCAAATATTTGATCAATCACACTGGATGGAAACTTGGGGGGGTATGTACACAATCTTGAATTTGTGCTGTCATTGTTAGACGTGGTCAGGGCTGGCTCTTTGGCTTGAACTGGCGTGTGAAGTCTCGAGGCAGCAGGATGTGAACTGCCTCTGATAGAGGAGGGTAAGAAATCCAGCATTAAAAAAGGCCAACGTCCCCAAAATTCCCCAAAGGAGAAGCTTTTATCTTCCACTTCCTCAGAGACCTTCTGGAGGTGGATAATCAGTTGTCGGTCTATCAGGGAGAGGAGGCAGGAAGAAAAGGGAGGTCATGGGGTAAATCCCACTTGCTGCAGCACTTCCATGAGCTGGGAAGCACTGGTGGTCAATCCTAAGGACTGTTTGCAGTGGGAGAAACACTTTGAAAGATGCACAGAATTGCAAAGCAAGAGAAATTTCTTGTGCTTTGTTCCATGTTTTTGCTGCCGGAACGCAAGACGAGGCCGCTCCTTGCGGTTTATTTCCTAAGGCTGTTTCTGTAATGGTTATTTTATTAGAAGGGAAACAGGAAAATTAGAGGAAGGGAATAAAAGCTCAGCCTAATCATCACTGTTTACCAAATGTAGGGACATCTCTAAATGGTCCAGGGCAAAAGTTTGTTTTGCCCAGCATCCTTCCTCTTCAAGTGACCAGTGTTGGGTGCAGAGGGGAAACACCCAAGGCTTTACCCACCAGCATTCCCCAGTCCAGCCTGGGAACCTCCAAAGGTTGTGTCTCCATCTTTGGTCCAGTTTAGTCTCTTCTGAGATGGCTACCAGATACCAAATTTTAGTATGTTCCTTTTCTACTCCACAGCATCTTACATGCTGGAAATTCTTTCAATAGCTTCCTTTTATGAGGCAAACATACAAAGACATTAATGACACGGCAATAAGTTCATTGTCAATATATTTTCTCCACAAAGCAAGAAATGCCCACTTTTATTATTGCAGTAGATCTTAGAGACCAGATCACTTGCGGTCTCAAATCAGGGCGTTTCCATCCAGAATGACAGATGAGTTGTTCCTTTTGTCAGCAAACCAGCTGAGAATTGGCTCATGCACCAAGCCAACAAACCCACACGTGTGGGTGTAAACCCAGACAGGATAAAAATAGCCTTTGGTACCTCTTGGTGTGTGATTTCCCTGCCGTCCTTTAGCCCCTGCTGAGAACCAAAATTTGACCAAACACTGCTGTCTCCAGGAGAGCCTGATGTACCAAACCACTGCTCATGAAGAATGGCAGGCGAGGTTCCTTCTCCACTTGCAATAAGTCTGATTTCAAAGGTGTTTTCCTGCCAAGAGTGAGCTCTCTCCCACTGGAAAGCAGTGCCAGATCAAACCTCTCCAGTCTGAGGTCTAAGCCAAAAAAGGCTCTTTGTCTTTTAGCTCACAAATCAGAATGGTGTATAATATTCCATGGTGCCTTCTGCAGGACACCGAGGAGTTAAGCTGTTGCTTTGGCTAAAACCTATCCAGGAAAAATGCAATAAATTTAATTCTGCTGTCTCTGGACTGTGATGGCTCTAATGGCAGGAGGTGTTGGGCTGTTCATCCAGACTGGTGGCTGCTCTACATTCTGAATTTTAGGTAGTGAATACAAACACATGCAGTGCCTTTTCGTACATCTTACTCTAACAATTGTGTGAATTTTTAAAATAGGCTTCCCCCCTTCACCACTTTCATCTTGCTTTCACCGCCCGGTGTGTCTCACACCTTCAGAGTGTGGTCAGCTCCTGAGACAGGCTGTCAGCCTGGGGCCAGGGTGAGCTGCTCTGAAAAGGGAAAGGATTCATGGAAGTGATTGAGTGGTTGAGGAGAGTCTTCCTCTTTAACACTGAAATTGTGGATTTATGTGAACTGAACCACCGAGATTGTCAGTTAAGGTACTTGTTCATTTGTTTCCATCCTCCCTCCAAAATCTTACGGTGGTGGATTAAAGTTGGAGGTGCCAGACCTGCTCTGGCACCAGGGGAGGCTTGGAGAATATTGTGAGGATGCTGAGGCCCTGGCACAAGGTGCCCAGAGAAGCTGTGGCTGCCCCATCCCTGGCAGTGCCCAAGGCCAGGTTGGACGGGGCTTGGAGCAACCTGGGACAGTGGAAAGTGTCCCTGCCCATGCCTGGGGTGGAATGGGATGATCTTTAAGGTCCTTCCAACCCAAACCCATCTGTGATTCTGTGATCCAGACAAGCAGTGCCAGCATCCGTGTATGGACAAGGATAGGGGCTGTTGCTTGTCTTTGGTTTTTTTCTCCTTTTTAAAATTCAAATAAACATTGTAGTCCCATTCTTTCAACAGTTGAAGGACATGGGAGCCTCTTTTTCCCAGACACTTTTTCTGGGAATCTGTGCTCCCTCCCCAGAGCGCAGGATAAACAAACTAGAAATTTTGGGTTTTCAAATCAAGATAAATAACTATTGTTCTGCCCTCCCCCCTGCCTCCTTCCCTTCCCACCACCTCCCCAGCTGCCTTCCCTCCATGAGCGCATCCCTTGGGAACTCCTCTGTCCCAGATGAGGACAGAGACTCCTCTGTCCCTGTGCAGTCCTCAGATAGCACATCCCCTGCTGAGGCACAAGGGCAGCGCTCATTATGTCCTTCTGTCTGTGTCCAGGGCTCCAGGAACCAGCCCCAAATCAGAAAAATGTTGGTTTGTGGCTTCCAGGGCCTCTGCAGCCCACAAGTAACCAGTGCTGTGGTCTGAGGTGGGCGGCAGCCTGGGTTACATCTGGGTGCCTCTGGGGAATAACGGGTGATGAACTCCTCTGGTTTACCCTTCAGTAGGATCCCATCAGCTGACCCTGAAAAAGCTTTATGCTTTCAGGGTTTCCCTTCAGGAGGTAGTTTTATGTAGCCCCTGCTACAGCAGATCTCTTCCCAGGCTTCAGAGGCTTGGATAGGATTTGTGTTCATCAGCTGTGGTGACCTGTGGTTAAAACGGGAGGAGCAGGAAATGAGGGTGTCTGGTGTGGCAGGGGGCGGAAGATCTCTTTGCCAAAAGAAAAAGATACCCCAAACCACTGGACCTTGCCTACCAGGAGAGAAAGAAGAGGTGGCAGGGTCCTCAGAGTGCCAGGAAATGCCGGTCTGGCACACAGGGTGCAGACGTGATCTTAAATTGATATATAAGGTGGTGATGGCTGTTCACCAGATTAAAAAAAAATCCAGTAGGGCCCTTGGCTATAACTATAATCACTCAGGCAATTTTGGGGGTGCAAGTGTGGCTCTGAATCCCCTCCTGGTTCTGGGAATTACAGGGAAGGAGCGTTTATTTGGAGTGAGTAAAGGGGTCGGTGCTCCCGGCCTCATCCGGGAAAGACTGAGCTGCTGCCAGCAGCTGTTGGTACTTTGGCTTCTCTTGGAAGTGTAAATAGCTGTAAGAGGTTTCAAGGGCAATGAAGGCAGGTGATCCCAAAACAGAGAGAGTAGGAAAATGCCGGGAATACCGAGTACAAGCAGCACAGCTCAGATCCTCTCTGGAGCTCTGCAGGAGCCCAGGGAGACGTCGATGTTCTGTAGAACAAGGAATGGTGCTGGAGCCCTTATCCGAGCTGTGGCTTTGTGCTCCCTCTTTGGGAGAGGCACCACAGCATCTCCCCTGAGCCAAATGGGAATTTGAAGCATTTTCTTCTCATAAAGGACCCTGTTTTGTCCCAAGATAATAATGGGCTCTGATTCCCAACCCCCTTTCCACATGGAGACTCTTTCCATAACAAGAACCAGGCTGTTAAGTTAGGGTTGCACTGGTGCTATTAATTTAAAAAAAAAAAGGTGGGGAGACTTAGGCCCTACTAGATGGAAACCAACCAATTAATGAATCCCATTCTCAAAAATCCAGGGAGGAAGACTCCACAGGTGTGTCTGGAGAGCAAGCATAGGAGAGCATGAAAGTCTCACTTAATATATAACCCAAGTCATCCTTGATGCAGCTTAAGCCTCTTACTACTTCCACCATCCGCCACAACCTCTGGGAAAGGATGAATCCATTCCTCTGTCCTGAGTGAATCTGAAGGTCGTAATCATCCATCTTCTAGACTAAACAATCCTCATTCTTTCACTCTTTCCACATAAATCGTGTCTTCTCTCTCTCGTTGCTGATCCCTGTTGGACTCGGTCCAGTTCATTCCCATCCCGGTCCCTGGGAGCAGTGACCACGTTCCCGGCTTCCTCTTTGATGTGAAATCACAGCCTGTGCTGGGGAACTGCCGGGTGAAAGTGAAGGGCTGGGGTTACCCGGGGCGGGCGTGGGGACGCTGGGATGGAAATTTGCCTCTCGGAAAATGAAAATATCAGGCAGGACGTGCAAGAGCTGCTCACACGTTATTCCTGCGCCAACCAGCGCTGGGTCTGGGATGCTGGAGGCTGGTATGGGGAGCAGAATTCCCAGGAGGGAGGGGATGCCTGCGTGCCAGCCCAGGAGGAGCTGTCCCGTAGCAGTACAAACTGTGTGCTGACATTCCTGCCTGACCCACACCCCATCCTGCTTCCCAACAGCTTGCGCCCAACACGTGTATCCTTTAGAGATCAGAGCTGCTTTATGGCTGAACCCCGGGGGCATGACTAATAAAATCCATTTTTCCCAGCTCCTAGTCCTTAAGGCAAGTTCATTCTTCCTCCCCCCACCTCATCTGTCCATTTTTATCTGTGAGATAAGTGTTAAAGAGAGGTTGGTGTTCTGTGAGGTTCATGGTTCTAAGTCCTGGATCACATGGACACTTGAACATGAGTTTAATTGCTGCACTTGCAAACAGAAACCAGACTTGCTCGTGCATGAGAAAGCAGCAGGATACAGAGGTGTTGTGGGGGGCCAGGCACTGAGGCGTTTGCCTGATGCTGTTCTGCATCTGGATTTACCGTGCCTGGAGCTGGGCAGTGATGTAAAACCCCACCCTGGTGCAGCAGTGACGTGGCCAGGTGTCCCACTGTCCTTGCTCTGGGAGCATCCATCCTGCTGGGCAGCTCTATGGCACCAACAGCTCTGGCCTCCTGCCGCACAAGGTTTTATCCCAGCTTGACCAGTGCCCGGCTTTTCCCACTGCAGCATCCTCCAGGTGCAGGCAAAGCCCAGCTTTTGTGCCCGGGGTGGCCAGGCCCTGTTTATAATTCACTCTCCTCATCAATAATCAAGGAAAAGTGTTGATAAGGCTTGTTTGCTCTCGGTGGGTATCCCTACCTGGCTGCTCTGCAGAGCTCCCAAGAGCAAACAGAGGAGAAATGGGCCATATTTGGGGCTGCTGGAATAAAGGCAGGACAGCCCCGCTGTGTGTGGAGCCAAATGCTTTGCATAGTTGTGCTGTCAGCAAACACAGGCAGCCAGAGCAGGGAACCAGGCACTGGCACAGCTTCTTTCTTAGCTCCCATTTGCCTTTGCATTTGTTATCTTGGACATAAAGAGCTCTGCAAGCCAGGGATTTGGGCAGTTAACCTCAAATAAACCCCAAAAGACCTACTTCAGTGAAGTGTAACAGAGTCTGTTGAACTTAATGGAGCTGGGCTTGCTCTCACTGAGGGCGATTTGGACTCTCAAGGTTTGCTGTTTCCTGGAAGTTAATGGCATTTGGGGGCGTTTTTTGCTTTGTGTGCAGCTTTGATTACTGCTTTTTTACCTTGGCTTTGTGTCTGGCTCCTGTGCACAACTGAGTGTGTGTACACGTGTGTGAGGGAGAACAGACAGCAGCGGAAGGTTGCGCCACTGCAAAGACAGATATTTGGGATTGCTGGGAAATATCCTTTCTACTCAGACAGACAGCAAATATTTGACACTGAGCAAGAAAATCAGGTGTGCTGTTTGACAGAGAGGGTCTCTGCAAAAAGAGATTTGACCCGCCAGCAGATCATTTCACAGCTTCACCCAGCCCCAGTACTTAAAAATACCATTAAGAATCAAAGTATCCGCCAGGCAGCTGGTTTTGTTTCTTTAAACAAAACCCAATCACGCTTTATAAGGTCATCAAGCTCCCAAAGAGTGGCTTGGGGAATACAGCTGCAGATGGATAGTGATGGGATGAAATGGAACTGTTTGCAGAGACCACCAGCAGCTGACACCGCGCACAGGCAGAGCGGGTTGCAGGAGCTCTGCCTCCATTCCTGGACATGATGATTCACTGGTGGGAAAAGGGAGCTCACAGTGATTGGAAGTGCTGGTCTCAGCTCCTGGCAGGCACAGGGACTTGGATTATTTCCAGCTCTGATGTTGATTTCTTGAGGATTTTTGGTTGTTCAGGTGCCGGCTGGAAAATAAGCCCTATCGTGGACTGTTGGGAAAGGAGACAGGAATTGAGGTTAAATACAGGCTTTGACCAAGCAGGAGTTATCCAAATGGGTCTGTTCTCCTGCTCTATGTAATCACCAGCAATTGAGAGATCATTGAAATAAAATACAGATCCAGCCATTTGGAGGCTCTGGAAGATAAAAGCCTGGCTGCATCTGCTGCATCTCCTAAAAGCACCAAGCTGTTCCATACAGCTTCCAGGACTTGTGATGAGAGCTGGCTGAGAGCAGCACACCAGAAACAAAGCATCCCCCACCTGGAGTGGCTTCTGGACAAAGATTGGTCCCATCTCCTGTTGAAAAAGCGTGGCCAGAGGCAGGCAGGGACAGAGAGAATTAAACCCCTTTTGAAACCCTCTTCTTAACAGGATCAGATCCAAGCCACAGTATGAGAATTCAGAAGCCCATATCCCATTCTCTGGTTGTCCTTGTTGTCAAGCAGGATTTCCTACTACTTTATTCCTTTATAAAGATGAAGGAGCACTGTGTGTTTACAGCTCTCCCGGTGACTTCAATAAGCCTGACTGACGTGTCTGTAGGAACACAGAGGAACCTGCCATGCCTCGGCTCTGGTCTCAGGTGTGCACTCTTCAAACACACCCAGCCTACCCTGAGCTCTGCTGGCTTCCCGCTGCCCCTGGTTTGTCATTGCTGGGTGCACAGGAAGGGAGAGGTGCTGATGGTTGTGCTTGTTGAGCACTCTGAGCGCTCTGATTTAACCCAGACAGAGCCCCCAAGGCAGAGTGAGTTCTCCTCCCCTCCCCGCAGAGGAAAGGACGGGGTGTTTATGTGCTGGTCAGCTAAAGATACCCAAATCCCGAAAATCTTACTCAATTTTGCGTGGTACTTGGGATTTCTCCTTGGCACGTCCGGTATCAGCGGATCCAGTTGAAACCTGGCGTCCCTAAACAAACCGTGCCTTCAAAGCCCGACTTGCAACACCCTCTGTGAGGTTTCTGGCTTGGCATCACCCTGCTCAGAGTTTCTTTGAAACACTCCCTTGTTAGCCCGGGAACAGGATGCATCGCTTGGATGGGTGTTCACAGCCCCCATGGCTGCCCAGGGGCCAAGCAGCGAGGGGATTTATGAGACGTGGAGAACAGAGCCCGGAGGAAAATATTGGGTAATCGGAGAAGTGGCCTCGAGGAGCCAGTCGGGCTGTTTATCTGAGCCGCAGCCTCCCCGGGGAAGGCAGCTGCACCATGTCACCTCCGACGCGCAAATCCCTGCCCAGCCTCATTCACCAAATCCCACAAGAGCCCGTATTTGTGAGGAGAGCCCTGCCCAGGTCAGGCTGGGACTCGGCGCAGGCGGCTTCGCTTATCGGAGAGGCCGTGCCCTGGCGGGAAGCACAGAGAGCTCCTTCATCCCTCTCTGCCAGGACTTCATCCTCCCTGCCCGGACTGCATCCCTCCCTGCCCGGATTTCATCCCTCCCGGCTCCAACTTCATCCTCCCTGCTCCGGCTTCATCCTCCCTGCCCGGACTGCATCCCTCCCTGCCCGGATTTCATCCCTCCCGGCTCCAACTTCATCCTCCCTGCTCCGGCTTCATCCTCGCTGCTCCCTTAGCCGAGGAGCCTGTGCCTCCCCCGGTGTGTGCGAGCTCTGGCAGCAGCAGGAGCAGACCTGCACTCAGTGCTCTGTGCAGGAGGCCCACACCAGAAATCCCCCGCTGTCCACGTCTCGGGGAATGAAGGAACAAGGAACTGGTGCTGGGACACTGCCGGCCCCGTGTCAGCTCTGTGCAAGCTGAGCAGTTTTCAGTGTGGTGTTTTTTCAATGCCATCACCCAGGGAGGGCCCAGGGGTCACTCGTGCCCTGCAGGAGCAGCACAGCTGCAGGTCGGACCCCCAGGCCGCACAAATCGGGCAGTGGGTGCTCAGTCCTGATGGGAAGCGTGGTCACCACCTGCCCACTGCCTTACCTGGATTAGCCATTTACAGCCAGTTGCTCTTTTATGGATCCAGTGTCTGGTTTTCCAACATAATTCTTCCTTTTCCTGTCTCAGACTCTGTTGAGTCTGGCCCCTCGCTCTCCGTAATTGAAATATAAGCATTGCTGTGCATCAGACAGACCTGGGGTTTCTTTCTGGGTTTCTTCCTTCTTTTTTTCTTTTTTTTTTTTTTTTTCTAATTTCTTTCATGGTAACCCATGGGATTATGGCTGTAGCTTTAAATACCTTCCAGCACCACCAGCTGAAATGAGGTTGGGGAACAGGGAGAATTAAAATAGGCTTCAAAGGGCTACACAGGAGGAATACAAATAGAAACAGATAGCTTGAATTCAATCTTTTATAGGCTATTTCATAGAGAATAATATCAGCTCAGGAGGGGCTAGTGCCTGCAAGGGTAGAAGGAGGCAGCTCCTGCTACCCCCTCCTCTTCCCAAAGTCCTTTATGGAGAAGTTTCTGTGCTCCAGAGTGGGTAAATGTAGGGTCACACATTTTTTTCAGCTCTCCCATCAAACTGTGTTGCCTAAATGCCCACCTCTGCCTGGCAAGGCATCCTTCATTCCTCTCGGTGAAGGCCTGTGGTCCTAAAGAAGACTAAAATGAAATAAAAGCCCCAGCTGGAATGGTTGTAGTGGTGGTACCCACTGATGTTCTCCAGCTGAGCAAGGTGCCAACCTGTACAGGGCAAAGTGAGCGCAGAGCACGTGCAGCCTGTGAAAACACCACATCTGCCTCTTCCTGGGGTGGAAAATCATTCCCAAAAAGGCAGTAACAAGTGCTGGAAATTCAAACTGAAAAGTTAACAGCAAGAGTCAAATAGCAAAGGGTGTGTTTGCCTCCAGCCCTTGTTTACTGAAGACACACGTGCAAGTCAGAGCAGCCGCCCTTGGCTCCTCGCTGTCATTTATCACGTACCAGCCTCGGCTACAGGTCACTGGCCCTCGCTCGGGATGGAGCCACTTCTGCATCTCCAAAAGGCACAAATCACTCCAAGACAGGCAGAGGAAATTGTACGAGCCCAGTGTTTGGGGCCAGGCCCCGGGACACCTGGACTCGGCAGAGCTGTGGTGATTCATGTGAGGAGCTCTGGGGCACAGACCCTCTGCTCGTGCATCAGCTGGAGAGTTGATGTCACCAGGAGAGCTTCCCCAAGCCCCTGAGGGCTGTGTGCTGGGCATTATCCATCTTCACTGCGGGACAGGAAGGGGCTGGATGGGATGGCACCCTGGGAGCCCTGGCACACGGAGGTTTGGGTATCCTTACACCTGCTGCTGTTCACCCCCCTTTGAAGCTGCAGAAACCTCTCCAGGGTGCCCCTGCCGTGAGTGATAGTGCTCTGTTGGCCTGGGGGGTGTTGGTTCACATCCTGCTGAACCAGGGAGGTGTTGGACAAAGGAATCCAAGTGAAAGATAGCGTTTAGTGCACTCAAAGCAAGAAGATAAGCTACCTCAATCAGGTGTGTTTACAGCTTGCTCACACCATCCATGCTGACCTCTTCCTTACCCACAGTTATCCCCCCTGCATGTAAAACCTCTTTTGTGCAAGGCTGGAAGAGTAAATGGGTGCATTGTGACCTTCTGTGTATTTGGAGGGATTACCCTGCAGTGCTGGCTCGCAGAGGTTTAGCTTAGCAAGGGAAAACCCAATGGCAAAATGCTCGGGATTTCAGGATCACAGCCATCTCTCTCCTTGTTCATCTTCATTTCTCCCCTACCCTTTTATCCAATGCTAGTTCACCAAGTGCAACTGGTCTCTAATTTAAAACGAATGGAAAAAATGGAGAATAGCATCTCCAAAAGAAGCTGCAAACACGGGAATGAAAAGCTGGGTGGAGTGAACCACTCACCTCTTCTGGAAGATCCTTCTTCAGTGTTGAGAAACGTGTTTATTTTTATCTAGAGACTGCACAGTGACTACCAGCCCTCCCAGATTCAAGCCTTGAGCTCTCTCCCCTGAAGTCAGTGGCTGTATTTGCATGAATCATTAAAAAGGAGAAGAGTTTTGCTGTCTCCAGCAAGTTCTCCTGCGCAGGGCGATGGGTGGCAGACGCGGTCACAGGCTGGTGCTTACGTCCGCGCCACATATTTCACAGCAGGGCTGTACGTTTGCTGACTGTCACCTCACATAGTTCCATGGTTACATCTTTTCCTAAATATAGGAAAAGCCTGGTAACGGCTGACTTCACGAGGTCCTGTTCCCAGTCAGCCCCTACCACCTCATCAGCTTCTAAACCGCACAGATTTACAATACTATAAACTGGGAAACAGGGAGGTGGGGGAGGTAAGGCTCAGAGGTAAAAAACACGTAAAGATTAACGTAACATGAAATAAGAATAAGAAAGGTAAGGGAAGATCCTGAAAAAAGGTGGTGGGTGGTGATGTAAATTGTCATTGTTGAGAAAAAAAAGGGCTGGGGAGGATGGAAACAGCCCCCTGGTCCTGCAGGTGCTCTGCAAAGCAGAACTGGAGCCTAAGCCACCTTGTGCATCCTGTAATTCCCCTCTTTTGCCACAGACTGGGGAGAAGTGACATAAACTGCAAACTGCGTGTTTACCCAGACTTGGGTGATTCCTGCGCTGCGTCTTGTCCAAGGAGGTAGGAAGGAAAACTGAAAATATTCCTGCAGTTGGGCAAGTTGGAGCCAAACAGTACAGTAAGAATGTGTGTGATTAGATCAGGCCCAGTTGCTGTGTGTTAGCTGTCTCCCTGTTAGCACATCTGCCAGTTCATAAATGTCCATGGAAGCAAAAGGCTGCATCTGCCTTTAATTGGGACAGATAAACTGCAGGCAAGCCAAATTCCTAGGCATGCCTGCACATGTCTAGGCAGAGCTATAGTCTCTCTTGGTGATCTCATTTAAACATAGTCAAAATGATTAAAAGATGCCCTTCCCTTTTGTTTTGAAATGTAATTTTCACTCGAATAATAATTGGGATGCTCCTGACAGCTGTGCAGCACACTGTGTTAGTGCATCCCCAAGCAGATCACAAAAAGAATTAAGTATTGGGCAGGGTTAGGACTTTAAACTAAATTAACCAGTATTCTGTCTGGAAATTCTGATTTACCAGAATTGAAACTAGTTGGGGGAATAGGTATTCCCCTGAATTTAGAAAGAACCCAACTGGTTCAGCACTGCCGTGATCTAAATTTGAAACGTTATTTTCTGGATAGACACAATGCTTTATTTGGCTTATATTAAAAAGCTGGAGAGCATTATAAAAAAAAATCAAAATTGAAGCAAAACATCTTGAAAGTATTATAGCAGAGTCTTTTGGATAATAGCATTGTGAACATTTTGGAGATACAAAGCTTTGCTTGAAGACAGATGCAGGAATATCAAGACCTTGACAATACCTCCAGCACGGGAAGAGCATTTTGTCACCAGGTCTAGGAGGCACAAGCTCCCCATCCTGCTTTTGGGTGACCTGAGGGGCAGAGGTGGATGGGGAATGTCTGGGAGTGCCAGCTGAGTTCCCAAATCCTAGGCCAGCTCCCAGTCACGGCGATAACACCGATCCCTTCCCTTCCTCCCCATTCATTCCCCAAAGGCTCACGGGAAGTGCTGACCCCGTGGGTGCCGCTGGCTCTCTGCTGACCACATCACCCCTCTGGCCGTGCCCCAGGCTGA
This sequence comes from Pomatostomus ruficeps, assembly GCA_013400735.1. Lineage (NCBI taxonomy): Eukaryota > Metazoa > Chordata > Aves > Passeriformes > Timaliidae > Pomatostomus > Pomatostomus ruficeps. The sequence continues at coordinate 345,943 of VYZT01032981.1, read as the reverse complement.
GTGAATCACCCCGGGTGGCTCCAGGCTCCCATCACCTAAGCAGGAATGGGAAAATGCACGTTTAGAGCTAACAACACAATGGTCGCTTGAGTTACAAAGCAGTGTTTCATGGAGGGATTAATCCATTCCCAACCTGCCCTCCAGATGGGTTTCACAGCTCTTCTATTTCTCCTAATTCAAACAAAAAAGAAATTTATTCTCTTTGTACCAACCAGCACTACTTGGGAGAGATGAAACACTGTGAATGCCAGAAATGTTTTCCATACAGGTTGCTCGTGCCATTTTCAAAAAGGGAGAGAAGTGATTTCCAGCAAGGAGGAGGTTGGCTGAGAGAACCTCCTGAGGTCTTCTCCAGCCTGAATTTTCCTTGTGATCCCTTGGCTGTGAGGAATGGTTTGGGCTTTATTTTTGTTCTCCAGGGAAGTACAGGTGGATCCTCTCGTCACTTGTGAAAAATCTTCTCAGGAACCATATTTGTTATTTTTGTGACTTTGATGCAGAAGAAGAGTAGATGGGCAGCTGGCAGGAGGTTTGTTTATGACTGCAGTGGTGTCTGGACTTGCTCTGGTGTTTGTGTCTCCGAAGTCTGATTCAAACCCAATTCAAGCCAGTGGAAAGAATCCCAGCAGCTCTGCAGATATAAAGCTGCCACTCTTGGAAGGATAAACTTTTGGTAACATGTCGTTTCATAAATCTCTCTTCTTTCTGACGTGCTGGTGACTCTCCTCAGGCGGGGGTTTGAAGGTGGTGATTGGGGCATGCACAAACACATTTCACCCTGCTGCTGCTGCTGCTGCCCTGATGACGCTGCACCATCGCAACAGATTCTGGCACGGGTGCTGTGCCCCCTGCACACACCCCGTAAGTGCTCTGCCCTTCCCTGGGGCACTGCCTGGGCCTGTCTGCCTCCATTTGCTGCCCTCTCACCTTTGCTCTGAGATCACAGAGTGGTTTGGGTTGGAAGGGGCCTCGGAGCCCATCTCGTTCCCTGGGCAGGGACACCTCTCACCAGCCCAGGTTGCTCCAAGCCCCATCCAGCCATGAGGCTCTACCTCTCTGGCTGCCTAAATGTTTGTTCTAATGCTGCTGAGATCCCAGGAAGGGCACCCACGGCCTCCATGGTGGCTCCCTTGCCTGATCTAAACATAACAAAATAATTAAATTTATCATCGCTCTGAAAAACCACTGTTCACCCTAGGGGGCAGGAAAGGCTTATGGAGAGAGGTGACACATTTCATCAGACCAAACAGGGCAGGCAAAACACACAAGATTTTGCTCTGCCAGTCTTTCCTTAGGACCTTTAACAAAAGCGATTTCTCCATGGTCTCCCCTGTGCAAGGACAGCTTCCCTCTGGATGTGTCCGCAAGGTCTGTGATTTGTAAGGCAAAGGAACGGTTCTGATAATCCCTAACTTGCTTAACAAGGAGTCCCTACACGAAAATGCTTGCTTGTCTTCAAAGGAATGCTTCTGGAGAGCTATTCTGTGGCCAGTCACTCAACGTTAGTGATCCTCATTAGACCAGAAAAGTACATGCTTTCCCTCCAGGAAGAGTATGTAAGTGTTGGAATCTCGAACGTTAGGAATGATTGAGCAGTTTGAAATGGTAATTTTTCCTACAGCTGAAATTTAAAAGATGACAGTTTTCTTTCCCATGTCCATTCTCATTATTTATCAGAACCTAGGCTGTGATTTATATCCATAACAAGTAAAATGGATAAGCCAGACTCCTTCCAGGCCACTGCCTCCCATCTCCTTCGCCTGCCGCCGCTCCAGCCTTTACCAAACACCTGCACTGCCACCTTCTGCCGGTCTTGCATCTCACAGCTGAATTTCCACCACGATTCTTTATTTTTGCTCATCCTGCCAAATTCAGGATGCATGTCCTAGGAAAACTTGGAATACAAAGAAGCAGCCACGTGTGCAATCAACACAGTCTGTAAATTGATTTTTTTTTTCCTAGCTGGTCTCTAGGAATTGCACTGTGCTTAATTCCTGGCTTTAATTTAGAGGAAGGGAACTCTCTAGTGTTGTTCCCTATGACTCAAAAAAATTAAAATACTTTGCCCAGAGAAGCTGTGGCTTCTCCATCCCTGGTGGTGTCTATGGCCAGGCTGGATGGGGCTTGGAGCACCCTGGGATAGTGGAAGGTGTCCTTGCCCATGGCAGTGAGTGGAACAACTTCATGTTCAAGATCCCTTCCAACCCAAACCTATGAAAAGTTACAGGTTCTATGAAAAGAAGCCCAAGCGGAGCATGTCTATGGCTTATGGATGGGGGGAAAAAGTCCCTTTTTTTCTTTCTTTCTTTTCTGATGAAATATTAGCTAAATGCAATGTCAAATTGAGGGGGAAAAAGGTATCTGAAAGCCAAGTGAACTCAGATGTTCTTTAAACCCTCTCACATCACTCATTTTAAAGGATTCTTGGTGTTTTTCCTTTCCTGATTGAAGGAAAGGATACCAAAATCACCGTCTTCTTAGAAAAATAAATGTTCTTAGTGAGCATGCTAACCCCTGCAGCAGCCAGCCTCAGGCCAAGGGGCACCTCCAAGCAGGAGCAGAGGCGCTGGCCCCAGCCCCGATGGGGAGATGGGCTCAGCGCTGGCTCCTGGAAAGCTCCAGAGCCATCACTGAACGCCTAAACCCCAACCTTTCCCGGAGAGCCGCTCCTTGCAGGCTCGGGAGACTCGGTGCGTGCAAGACAAGGTTGGGAATATTTCCCCGGCACTGCAAACAGGATTTTCCCCATGCTGAGCGAACAGTGGCATCTGGCGTTCGCTGCGCTCTCCTGCAGCCACCGGGCGGCTGCTGGAACCTTCCCTGGGCGTGGGCAGCGTTTGGCTCTCGGTGGCACCTGGGACATGCAGGATGCGCAAGGCATCTCCCCAAAAATCGTGGGGAGGGGCTCAAGCCCATCTGAATGGCAGCTGGGTGGTGCATCAAATCCCAAATAGCTGCAGTGAAGAAGGGAATTGTTCTGTTGGGGCAGGAATACCAGGACCGTTTTGTGTCTCCCTGGTATTTTCTATGTAATTTAGAAAAGGCAAATTACTCTCTGCATTTTACTAATTGAAATATTTTGGTCTCCTATCCCGAGTGCATGAAAGGACATTTCTTACGGGGGTGGACAGAAGGACCAACTCGAGCTGGGATCTGTATGGAAACAATTTCTGCTGGTTTCTGTCATTTTTGAAATTGCAGATTTTCCAAAGCTCTGCATCCTTCTAATTCACCAAAAGCTGTTCTGCAATATTTTCAGGATACCCTATGACCAGTTTTATCTGAGTGCTGGGACTGACAGGTTCTTTTCTGCTCCTATTCCGATCGGTCCATAAACACAAGTCCCGAGCCCGGTTACTCCTCCCTGAGTGTGGAAGGAGCGGCTCCGCTCTGATCCGATGCTCCTGCGAATTCCGGCTCCTCCTTGTGGCTGCACCCAGAAACTCAGCGCTTTCCCTGCACGGGGCCTGATTTCAGCAGCTAAACTCACTCAGAGACACCGATTATTGTCCCTTCTGGGGCGCTCTGCCCTATTACGTTACAGCAAAGTGCATTTTGGTGACATCAGAACGGGTTTCACAGCTGTGACAGCGAGGGGTGGCTCTGCAAAGGCGCTGCTGACCTCCGTGGTCAAAACAAGCAGCACAAAACAAACTAAAAGGATTTTTTCTTCTTGCCCCTGAGGTTTCCAAGCTCATCAGGTGGTTTTAAATAACAGGCAGCACTGCAAGTGACAATGTGACCAGGGGTGACTTTTGGGTGGCGTCACGGCGCTCCTCAGCCCGACGGATCTCTCTGTTCCGCAACGATTTGTTCAAATCAAACCCTGGATTTGTCGCACACCAAAGTTTATTTTCTATAAAAACACAGGAGGTTTTCCAAAGGGCAGCTGAACTCCTGCTAGAGAAAAATAAAGCAGCAGGAAACGGGCACCTAATGCCAAATCTCGCTGAAATTAAATTTGATCCCCATCATCTCCTACAAAGACTTTGGTCTTGGGCTGGCGAATGTTAACTCTTGTAGGTCAACAGGCAATTTAAAGTGTGTGGAGAACAAGCTGCAGAGGCTCTGCAAATATCCCAACCCTTTTACTATCAGCAGTCAACATAAACGCTGTTACCTGAATAGGTTTACAGAGAGAAGGAGAAAGGCTGGTTTTGTAATGTTTTCTTTATTAAACTCAGCTTTCACCGCTGTTCTGAGCTGACAAAAATGTTTCCCAGGAAGACTGACAAACAGAAACAATTCATAAATATATATTTTTTTTCAAACATTGTAGGTATAAATGAATAAAAGCTTTTGTTTGCTACTTTGGGAGGTCCTGTGTGACCAGCATTTTCAACTGGCCAATTAGCAGCATGTGTGTTAATCAGTGAAGAACTTCCACTTGTTTTTAAATTATCAAATCCAGTGTTTTAAAAATTATTGCTCATTATCAGACAAAACCCCGAGATAAAAGGAATGTTCATTACACCATCCCTGCTGGTAATGAGGATTTTTATGTTGACAGTACATGCAGCTTTGTGGTAGGGTTTTTTCAGGCAATTAAGAACAAAACTCTTCAAAATTGATTGAGATGCTGGGCAGCCAATCTGAGGATGTTCCACGAGCCAAATTCTCAGCAGCTCTGACCTTGGCACCTTCCTAAACTCTACTTTCTTTTAAAATGTCAAGCTGAGCACCCCTGACAAAAACATCCCTCAACCACTAATGGCTGGGGATGGAGCACCCAGCTGTTACACTGCTCCAAGGCTTTGCTGCCTGCAATTAAATCCTGTCCTGGCACAGCTCCTGCCTCTTTCCCAAATCCCCTGGGACCTGCCTGGAGGGCTGGGGGTGAGGAAGAGGACCAGTGTGCACAGAGCTGTAGACGACAGAGGTATTTTTCCCCTCTCGCTGCTCCTCCTGGCTGGCAGGCTCGAGGGAGGGGACAGCGGCAGGACCAGCCAAAGGTGGAAAGGTGGATTTCCTCGCAGCCCTTGGAACCAGAGGCACCTCAGCCTGTGCAGTTCCTGGCCTGGCAGACCCCCCATGCCTGTGGCATACACTGTTGGCCAGGGTGTCCCACCTGGGCATCCCGAGGGCAGCTCTCCCGGGAGCACCTCGGGGCCAGCAGCCGCCTGTCCGTGCGCTCCTGCTGGGCACAGCTTGCCAGCCCTGCCCTGCTCCCACCGCCCTCAGGGAAACAAGGAGGGCACTGTCTGTGCTGACCCCCGGGCAGCCTGTCCCGGAGCGCTGTCCGTGTCACGCCGCGAGGCTCATTCCTCAGGGCACCACAGCCGGGCCGCTCTGCAGGGCCCGCGGGCCCTCGTCCGCCCTGTCCCCGCCGGGCCGCTTCGGATACACTGCGCTGGCCATCTTGAAGAACTCGTCCGCAGCGTCCAGGGCGATGAGCCGGTCCTGCCAAACAACGGGATCACGGTCACTGCGGGATGCTCCAGGCACAGCCCTGCCCGGGGCTCTCCCTCTGCAGCCGCTCTCAGGCTAAGCCAGGCATTAGGTCTCATCTTTTCCCACCTCCTGAACAGGATGCAAGAGCATCCAGTTGCATGGAACTTGCAGAGGGGTGTGGAATTCATGGAGCTGCAACGCCGGCATTTCCAAGGAAGCTGAACCGCCAAGCTCCAAGTGCAACACCTGACAGGATCACCCCAGATGCCACCAGGTATCTGAGCACCCTCTGGCTCGCCTTGCTGCCCCTCATGTGAGCTCCCTGCGGAGCTGGGATGGTGGGGGAAGGTGTGCTCGGAGTACTCACCACCACGAAGAGGTAGCGCTCGGAGAGCTCCCAGCTGGTGGGGAAGATGTTGGTCTCTTCCGAGAGCTTTAACAAGATGTCCCGGGCTTTGCTCATGTTCTGAGAGTCGCTGATGATGCTGAGTTTGGTCACTGACAACAGGGAATCTGCTTCCTTCTGGAAACCTGGGAAGGAGATGTGTTACAGAAACAAGTCAAACACGAAAGCAGGGTCATCCCTGAGCCCTTCAGGCTTTTGCAAGGTTCCTTATTCCCTCTCCACCCTGGCCAGCTGCATCCCTGCTTCCTAAAACAAATCAGCACTCCCTCAGGCAGGCTGTGGGTCTGGTATAAACTTACTGGTGGGGAAAATAAATCGCAAAAGTATTCACAGTGAGTTCGTTGCTGGTTTTCCTGAGAAAAGTGGTGTGAACATGCACAACCCAGGGTGTTGATTCAGCTCTTCCACGTTCCTGATGCTGACAAAGCTTTCAGGGCTGGTGGGGCTTCCTGAATCGGGTAACAGGGATAAAACCTGTGGCAGTAATGAATGCCAGGCTAATTGTTCCTGTAGCAGTCAGCATCGATTATAGGCAGGGTATCCAGGAAAGGAAAGGTGGAGGAGAATGAATGGAAGAGTCTTTAAATGTAATGGCTACCATTAACTCTTTGTTCAGCCCCAGAGGGCTGGTGGTGATGCACCTCACATGAGAACAGTGATGGGGTAAGAGTGGTGGGCTTATGATTAAAGCAGAGGCCTGATAACAACAGATAGCAGGTTTCACATCTGCAAATGATCCCTGGCCTTGAGCTTCCCCAGCCTCCGCAAAACACCTCCAGAGCCATGGAGGGTGTGAGGGGGATGTGGGAGAGCCTCTGAGCTTGCAGTAACAGAGGGGAGGATGCCAAGTGGTCCCTCCCATGCCTGGCCTGCGAGCAGCTGGGTGGAGATGAACCTGACACCTCGTTATGGATTTATGATGTTCCTCCCACCCAGATGCCAGAATAGCAGGTAGGGCAGGAGCGGCTGAGATACCCATCTCTGGCTCCCAGTGAGGGTATCCTGAAATAGACTCGCTCCTCCTCCTCCCATCAGCCACCAACCACCTCCAGAGCACGATGGAAGTCACCCAGCTGATGTGCTGGCACGTCCCAAGTGTCACATGCTGCGTGCCAGGCAGTTGGGAAAACCCCGTCACACCCACCACCACCACTCGGAAACAGCAGTAGGAGGGTTTCTGTGGAGCAATTCCACCTGATGAAAGAATATTTCAAATCCACTTGGGAGCAAACAAGGTGAGTGGCTTAGCCCTGATCAGCTGCCACGGGCTAAGGAAGCAAAACAGATGTATCTGTATTCCCATCTGAAAGGAATATTCATTCCTTCCTGCTTATCTTGTTTAGAAAAACCCAGGGTGAACTCCCACTGCAAGGTTTCCACGAGGAAGCTTGAAGTGGATGACTGTGCATGTTATTATGGGCTTGGGAGGTGATCGTGGCTCATGGGCTTTGGACGTGCCTGCAGACACGGTGTCCCTGTCCCCTCCCAGCTGTTCCTGAGCTCTGGGGAGCCTCAGATGCCATGTGGGACACCTGAGGGCATCGCTCAGCAACCTCTTTGTACTTCCCTCCTCTCCAGCTTGATTTTGTGGAGCTGTTCCCATCCTCAACCATTCTGGGATCTCTCACTCAGTACCACTGGAGTTACATCCTTGTGGCCTCCAGCTTACCTAAATCCTCCAAAATGTGTTTCCACCTGCTCCTCACTTCTTTCCGGGTCTGCCGTAAGGTGTAAATGTCATAGTTGAGCTTCTGCCACTCCTGCAAAGCAAAGGGATGACAGACACTCGGTCATTGAAATCTGCTGCTTTTCAGGGAATTTCAGTCTTGAGGAAGGGAGCCGGAGGTGCAGAGTTGGTGTTGGCACTGAGCTGTGAGGTGGGGGGTATGGAGGTCGATGACCAGGCTGCTGTTGGCCCTGGAAGAAATTACACTGACCAACACAGAATATTTAACTTGACACTTGGTTCAGCACCTCTGTGTCTTCTCTGTTCAAAACAGCTTCCAGTTTCCCTGAAATGACAGAATTTAGCTCAGGTGTTGCTGACAACTGCTCCTCAGGCAGACATGGAGCCCTCTGTTTGGCACTGAACTGGAGCGGGCAAGTGTTCAAAAGTACTAGAAAACAAGAAAAGCAGACATTTTTTAAAGATGAGGGTACCCTTTTTGAAAAGGACAGAGGTGCACATGGAGTCATCTGACACGATAACCCTCAGTGGGTGCCAGTTGCTGCAGTTAATGCCTCACTTCAGTGCACAGCTGAAATCCCTGCACTGGAGCTCCAGCTCTAGAGCTGGACAATGGGACACTGCAAGAGGGAAGGGTCTGGGGTTGTTTATTAAAGCCACACCAGCACATTTAAACACAACTGCACAAGTTTTGTGCTGGGGGGCTTGGCAGTGCTGGGTTAATAACTGGACTCAGGGACCTGAGATGACTTTTCCAAGCTGAATGATTCCATGACCCTGGAAGTATGCACTCCTGTGGAAATGTTCTGCAAGAAAACCAGGAGCACTTTTCCCAGTTTTTCCCAGCTGAGTTTAATCAATGCACACACTGCTATGGGTGCATTTTTAGAAGCAGCCCAACAGCAGGGTCATAACATCACCTGATAACTTCCTTGCAGTAACAACCTTAATTAATCTCATTTCTCAGCAAGAGATTACCTAGATGGGCTCCTGAAGAATAAACAGGTGTTAATCTGTGCTGCCGCCCTGAGATTTTCCTACGGGCCACGCTGGGTTCAGAGCACACAGACAACACCCACAGAGGTCGGCCCTGAGTTAGAAATCCCACTGTCTTCTGGTACTTGGGCAAAGAGCTGGATTGATTCCATAAAGGTTTGAGGATTCCTTAGTGGTTTTTTCCTGAATGTGGCTGCAGAGATTTAAAGCCAAGCCTGTTTTCCTGCTGATCAGCACTGGCTGCAGGAAGCCCTGGGAGATTACTCTTTGGAAAAAGCAGCCGGCAGGGTTAAGTCCATGGTGACTTCAGGTCAGGAGGGCAGGGGAACCGGCTCTGCCACAGCCGCTCGCTCCCAGAAAACAAAATCCCCTTCCAGAGGCACATTTCCCTCTCTCCTGAAGTGGCACTTGAGAACAGCTTGGCTGTTTGCACAGGAGGGCACCTGGCTGCCAGCACAAGGCACCAGCACAGCCCTTCAGCAGAGAAACGAGGCAGGGGCAAGGCTCTCCTCTCCCGTGACACCGGCTCGGAGCTGGGAACTGAGCTCCTCTGGGTGGGAAAGAAAAGAGGGGGATCATTGTGTTAAAGCTTTGTGGGAAGTTTATTGAAAGCTTGGAAGTTTTCAGAAAGAGACTGAAAAACTGCATGATGCCTTGGTCCCCGCTGGCAGGGGCTCCTTGGAAACGGCTGAGCCCTCTCGTGACCCCCTGGCACAGGCAGAAAGGAGAGGGAGCCAGTCTGGGCACGCTGGTGGGGGAATGGCTGCGTGTCTCTGCCCTCCCATGGAGATAAACAAGGCCCTCAGTGCTCACAATCCACCCAGACAGCCACTGTGATCCCAGGCGTGCTTCCCACTGTGGAATCAGGGAGCTGGGGCACTGGGAGAGATGCTCCTCTCCACAAAATGTGGCCTCCTGGCACCGAGCAACAGCTTCCAGGGCTGGGGGGATTTACCCCGTGGTACGAGCCAGACTCCTTGCTAAGCGCGGCCAGTGGTGCTTAGCATGCAGGGAAGCTGCTCCTGATTTTCTCTGGATTAACAGCAGTGTGTTTTCCCTTGTCTGTTCGGTTTTAAGGGAATCTAGGTTATGGCTTTCTTGTACATCACAGTGTCTGAGTTGTGTTATGGAAGTGAACACGGCGAATATTCAGTCCCAGGGGAGCTCTGCCAGTGTCCTGTGGATGGAGAATTTGGGGAGTGCGCAAAGGAATGGCTTTGGTACTGAAAATGAAGCTTAATTGTGGTGTCTGGGAGGGACCTCTTGTTCCAGGGGGATTTCTTGTTCCAGTGGGATTTCTTTTGCCTGAGCATGGGGCTGAATGTGTCTCTATTTCTGTAGAGAAAGCTGGGAGGAGGATGCTCCCAGCCATGGAAAAGGAACTGGGGAAGCAGAGATTATCAGGATGAGGCTGGGCTGAGCTCTCAAAGGGACTCGTGCTCTGCTCTCCAGCAGCCTCAGAAACCACTGGGTTTTCCCAGGCAATTCCTTGCAGCAGAGACATCCGAACTGCCGTGGGCTGTCCTCTGTGTGCCTGTGATGAGGGAATAAACTCCAGAGCATCTTTCCACACCCAAAATTATTCTAAAAAGCATCTCCCTTCAGCGACACAGCAGAGCAAGAGCAAAGCTTGCCCTGCCCGTGCACAGGCAAGGGCAACATCCGAGGCTTTGGGGAGGGTGTTCCCGTGGCACATCCCGTGAGTCGCCAGGGAGCGTTCGGAGGGGCCAGGCGGCACCACGAGGCTGCTCAGCCCCGCAGGGCAGGCGGCTCCACAGCGAACCCCTCTCCCTCGGCACTCCCGGGAAGCCCGATGGAGCTCCTGGGCCGGTGAGGAGGCGTCTGGCACCCGGGACTGGGAAAGCACAGCCGGGAGAGTGAAACTCCAAACCCGCAGAGTTTCTGGGACACGCAGCCATGTGCTCAAAAGCAATCCTTGAAGAAATGCGCTTTTGCCGAAATCGGAGTTAACCACAGGAAACCAAGGCAGGTTGCAGTTCCCAGCCCTGGTTTCTGCAGCCGGTTTTGCCCTTTAAGCCTAGAGAGCAGGGCAGAACAGATCCCAGCAGGGGCTTGAGAAAACCCTGAGTGTGTGAGTCAAGAATATCCCAGGAGCAGCAGGGAAACCCCGCTGCCTCCCTTCTCTACATGCTCAGCCCTTCAAACATTTACCTGGAAAACTTCCCCAGACTTTCTAGTGAGAAACACTAAATCTGCAAACGCCAAATGACACGGAATAAGCCAGGCTGGTACAGAACTCAGAGCTCTGGAAAAAAATGTGCCAAGAGAACAGGCAACGCTGTCCAGCCTCTCATCCCTGATCATATGAAAGTTTCCTAATTACTAGGGAGCTTTCTCCATGTTGCCAAAGCAATCCTCTACCAAATCCATTGCCTTTATTCTCTTAAAAGCAACTGAGGTCACCGTTCTGTTCAAGAGTTATTTTAGAAATGAGGTCAAAGCGGAGTTATCAGGGAAAGACTGCAAAATATCAGTCCAGGCAGGTACCGGGGATGCTCCTGCTCTGGCTCCACTGGAAGTAGTTGAGCAAATATAAACTACAGACCGATATCACATCTTAGGATAAGCTTAAATTGGATTCCCTTTAAGAGAGGCATGCAGACATTAAGAGGGTCGGGTCTGGGCTCCCCATTTGGCATCCCCAGCCCCGGATAAATCCCATCACCTCTCTATGCCCCAGCAACAGCTGGTCACAACACTGACCTTCTCTGCAACCTGGTTAAAAAAGAATAATCCTGCAGGAGAGCAGGGGGAGGAAGAAAAATGGGCCCTGCCAGCCCATTAAGGGGCTTTTCAGGAGGATCACGCCAGCGTCCCTGTGCCAGCCAGGCCCCTAGCAAGGATGCAGGCTGAGGAATTGCCTTTGCCAGTGGGGTTTAAGGTCCCACCTTTCCCTAGGGAATAAGCCAAGAGAAGAGAGAAATGCTGCATTTGCAGCAAGCCGGGAGAACAGGGGGCTTTCCCCAGTCACCATGCAAAATGTCACCTCTGTTTCCCGTTCCCAGAGCTGTGGCACAGCTGCCCCAGGCCTGGCTCCTGCAGAAGCTCTTCCTCTGGAGGATATGGGATCCTGGGATACAGGGATGGGGAATGCCGAAGCACACAGTGAGTGCACTGCACGCCAGAATTTCTGTGTTAAATGAAGGAGCCGAAATACAGGAAGTTCTCCTTTCAGTCAATTTTAACCACAGGAAGAAAAGGACCTACGGTTTTGTAACACTTGAGTGCTGCACAAGGAAACTGTTCCTCCATCCCGTCCTGCAGTACCCACCGGCTTGCCCGGGGGATTTCGGGAGCAGAGCAGCCCCCAAAGCAGATTATGGCTTTTGCAGCCCAGTGTTGTTCTGAAATCAGACTTTTTTCTCTCACTCCGAGCTGAAATCTCGCTAGGAGGGGAGGGGACTGCAATCTGGCCTAGTTTTAAAATGCTTGCTGGGGTAAGGAGAGATTTTGGCACCCAGGGCCGAGCACAGGAATGTCGGCTTTGCAGTCCAGGCCCCTCCCTGTGCTGCCACCCAGCAAGGGCTGCAGCTGGAAACTGCTGGGCTTCCCTGGGGTGCCTCAGTTTCCCAGCTGGAAGAGGGGACAGCAGAGCAGCTGCCAGTCCCGAGCCAAATTCAAAGCAAGCGTGAAGTGCGTTGGCTTTCCTCAAAACTTTCCTCACTGTGGTCCTGATGTTGTTCCCTTCAGTCTTTTTATTGACTGCACTGCATTAAAAAGCAGAGTATGTGACCCTACCTTTGCCGTGGAGAGGAAGCCCCCTGAGTTTCGGGCTTTCCTTTTCCACTGGCAGGCACGGGGACAGCTCAGACCCGCTAAAAACCCGACAGATCACTGAAGGCAGGAGAAGGGGCAGGATTTAGGACAGGCAGGCACACTGGGATTGGACAGGCGGGGGCAGGAGCACTTTCCTGCTCAGCCATAACTGATGTCCCCCAAACAAGGCTGACACACAGCACTCCTGTGCAGCCCCCTAAACGGAGTCGTCCTTGCTTCCTTCAGCCACTTTGGGATGGATGAAGCTCCCTGGCTTCTCTCAGACAAGGAACTGCAAGGCAGAGAGAGCAGCAGCGGGGAGGGAAGGGATCTCCAGTTAGAGCCGTAAGGATCACATGCCACCATGAAAATGTTGTTACAAAACCAGCTATTGTGAACACCACGAGTAAATCAAACTCACCAAAAAACCTCCAAAAACATTAAACGGGGATTCTGGCCAGCTCTATACAAGGATTCCATTGCCTCTTCTAGTTTATTACAACTTTTAATTTTGATCTCCCCGGAGTTTAATGTTCCTTGTAAAGCTGAGCTGGCTTTTGCTTTACAGAGACTGTCACAGGAGAAACAGTTACACTCCTGCAGCCTCTCAGATGAAGTAGGATCATGTTGAAGTTAAACATGAAGCCTCCAGGCTTTCCTGCAAACGTTCTGGAGTCATGAAAGCAATCAGAGAGGGGGAAAATGTGTCACTGTTTGCTACAGCCTGCTCCTAATCAGGGCACCGCAATCTCCTTTGTGCTGAAGTGCCTCAGCAAGGGAAATCAGGGCTGCAAAACAGCCTTTATGTAACAGCTATGATTTTTCCCTTCCCACTAAGAGCTGTGCCAGCTCCCCGCTTCCCAATAATTGCCGTGCATCCCACTGGAGAAGGATTGAACTTGACACGTCCCCGGAGCGGCAGCAGAGCTCCGGGCGCTGCCAGGGCTGAGCAAACGTCAGCCTGGCCATGGAAAGGACAAACCAGGGGAATATCGAACCAAAACAGCAGCCTGGGAAGGCAGGAAACGGGGCTGGGGCTCCAGTGCTCCCAGCACACATTTGTGGGTTGTGGTGGTTGCAGAGCATCATTCCCAGTATGCTCCAGCTGCCACGAGCGCCTGGGAAACCTCCCTGGAATATCCCTGCTTCCCGATGCGTGAGAAACAAATGCTTCCTATGCACTCTAAAGCATCTTCCTCATGTTCTTCCCATTCCCTGCATTGTCTTTCCTTTCTGTCTCTTCTATCCCTCCTCTCAGTGTCCTTCCCTGAGAAGTCCATTTGTTCCTGGTCTCCATCTCAAGCCTACCTTGTGTCTTTTCCCACATCCCTGGATGTAGGCAGCCCAATACTGACCCCTGGACTTCCTTGGTTTTTAAGTGTCAGCTGCTGTGTTCCCTCACCCCTCCATGGAGGGCACATTTGGGCTGACCCAAAATGTACACAAATAGAGATTTCTGAAAGGGATGGGCAGTGAGGGGAGAAAAGATCCTGGAGGCAATTTATGCTCAATGGGATAATGTCCTGGGAGGGCACTGCAAGTGTCCAAGGCAAGGAAGAACATGGAGATTCTCAAAACAGAGGGAGATGAACCTGGGGCTACCATGGAGATGAGAAACACATCACACCTGAGGGCAGGTCTTCCTGGATCAGTGCCGGAGATACCCCCGAGCTTCCCAGGGATGAGATGGCCACAGAGGCACCCACACCAGGTGTAAGATAAAATCTGGAGGGTGATGGAACAGGCGGGAGGACCCGGTGCCTGCATGAGCCTCTCTGGGGGACTCTGGGGTCTTCACAGCAGCTCAGCTGAAGGAAGGGCATTGACCTGCTGGTGTCCACCAGGGTGATCAGAGGGATGGGGCAGCTCTGCTACGGGGAAAGGCTGAGAGAATTGGGATGGTTCAGCCTGGGGAAGAGAAGGCTCCAGGGTGACATAATTGCAGCCTGAAGGGAACCTACAGGAAAGATGGGGCAAGACTATTTACAAGGACCTGGGGTGGCAGGACAAGGGGGAATGGCTTCCCACTGCCAGAGAGCAGGGTTGGATTGGACATCAGGAAAAAAGTCTTCCCTGTGAGGGTGCTGAGGCCCGGGCACAGGGTGCCCAGAGAAGCTGTGGCTGCCCCATCCTTGGAAGTGTCCACGCCAGGGTTGAATGGGGCTTGGAGCAACCTGGGACAGTGGAAAGTGTCCCTACCCATGGCAGGCGTGGAACTGGATGAGCTTTAAGGTCTCTTCCATCCCAAACCGTTCTGTGATTCTGTGATTAACCAGGCACTGCCAGAGCCTGTGGTGTGACAAAAGCCCCAAGCCCCGGCCTGTGGTGGGGCCGGCGCTGCCTCACCTCCGAGTCTTTGTCCAGCTGGTTCCTGACCACGATCATGTTGTAGAGCACGCGGTCGTCGTCGGCCTCGGTGTGGGTGACGTCGTGGGGGGTGCTCCACAGGTTCTGCTCCTCATCCCGCGCCAGTGTGGCTCCGAAGGACGCGTAGGGGTTGTTGTTACTGCAGAGACAGGGGCAGGCAGCCTTAGCACCGGGCTGGCCCCTGCTGCCTTCCCCGTGCCCACTGCTGTGCCCTCCCCTCTCCCAGCCCAGTGCCGCTGCCAGGGGGAGGGAGAGGAGCAGCGGGGAATGGGGACGCAGAGGTTTTTACCTCAGCAGAGATCCTGACCAGGCAAGGCATGGTTCAAACCAAATCAAGCAGTGCCCGCAGGTGCCCCCACCCTGCAGCTCCTACCTCAGAGCTGCAGTGATGTGCTGAGCCGTGCAACAACAGCCAAGGCGTGGAAAGGACCCATCTTTTTTGGGAATGGAAATCTCCTCAGCCTTCTAATGAACTCCAGGCTTTATTTGCTTAGCAAAGCTGAACATCATTTCTGGGAAGGCTGTCCCATGGAGGTGGGGAGCTTTTCTCTGCACTGGGGCAGTTCTGTGTTTTATGGCTTTATGTTACTCTTGGAATGTGCAGTTTTTAACAGGGATGCTTCTGCCAGGAGAACTTTTAGCTGGGATTTCCATAAAGTGTCTAATCAAGATGTCCAGCCACTTGGGCAGAACAATGCAAGTGGAGAACTGTTTTTGGCCTTATCACCCTTTGGCAATCCCTGCTCACTTCTTGTTAGAACAACCCACTGTTTATTTTGTTTGCCACCCAAACCCCATTTCTTTCCCAAGGAACCCATCCAGAGAAATCCTGGATAACGCTGTCGGTGCCATGGCATCCAGCCATAAAAAGATGCTAAGAGGAGCCCCAGCACATAGATGAAATAGAAAAAACCTAATTCTCACCAGCATTCCAGCAGGGAGGTTAATTAGACTTTCAACAAACCGAAAACCTGAGCAACAGGTAGTGAGGGGAAAGATAATCTTTCATAATCGCTCATTAAAGACAAGCAAACAAAGGTAACTTGGAGGGTGTGGAGGGCACCACCGTTTTTCAGCCATGGAGCAGACAGGGAGGGAACACTCAGGAGCCAGCTGTGCCACCAGCAGAGCTCACTCCCACCCTGCCCTCCACAGCTTCCTCCCACTCAGGCATTTACCAGCACTCTTAAAATCTGAATTACTTAAACCACCCATATTTAGCAATAACACTGCCACACCTGAGCTTTACCGAGCCACTCCCTCCCTCACAGCTCGCAGGGCACTTCCCAGCACATTCCCATTTCCAAATCACAGCGTGGGGCATCCTATAAGGCAGGTGGCAGTGCCCAGGAGCCAGCAGATCCATACCAGTATGGAGAGCTCTGCCAACAACCCTTCCAAGCAACACTGGAAAGGAAGAAATGGGATGGAAAGAAGGAGCACGGGAACAGCAGTTGCTTTGCAGGTTAAGGAATCTCCGTGGGACCAGAAGGGACAGGGAGCATTTCTCAGTCTGGATTTTATCCCAGAAGTGGTGAGCACCAATGCTTCATCAACAGATTTCCGCTCCAGGGGGCTTTCAGTTCACATTACATTTGGGGATTTGGAGCCCAAATATTTAGTTCATTCTCATCCTGAGCCAGACCCCACCTTCACACCACAAGAGACAACCAAGCAGCCTGGATGATTTGCAACACCAGCTCCCAAACCTAAAACTCAGCTAGAAGATCTGAGATCTCAAGCAATTCATTCATTTTAAACAACACTTCAGTAAAAATAAAAAATGCAGCCAGCAAGCTACAGCAAGATCCCCAGTATGAAATAAGACCCCACAGCACCCCGAGAAGGGGCAAGCCAGTGATTAGGCTGATAGATTAATTACGCTGGCACACTTGTACCAGAGCAGGTGCCTTTCGAATTCCCAGAATTTATAGAAGCTTTCCTGCTTAGGGCCAGCATTAATTGGATCGCCGGCGGAAGGCGTCGCTAAAGCGAGGTGCCAGGTGAGCGACGGCCACCGTGGCCACGGGGCAGCAGCAAGGAGCCGCTCCGCACGTGTGCTCGGCTCCCGGGAGGTTAATGCCAATTTGCTGGGCTGGAGGCCCCACGCTCGGGATTAGCCGGTTATTATTTAGGTAACTGCTTTACCAGGACGTT
Source organism: Pomatostomus ruficeps (assembly GCA_013400735.1). Lineage (NCBI taxonomy): Eukaryota > Metazoa > Chordata > Aves > Passeriformes > Timaliidae > Pomatostomus > Pomatostomus ruficeps. The sequence goes on along the minus strand of VYZT01032981.1, from coordinate 329,162 downwards.
CCAAGGCGTGTGTCACCAGCTCTGCTGTTCCTGGCACCGATGCAGGACACGCCGGGAGCATCCCACCCTGCTCCCCGAAACTTCTGTCGCACCGGTGGCGCAGCGAGGGCGCGGTCCCTGCCCCATCCCGGGGCTGGGACACCCTCTGCGGTGCCAGGACCGCGGCTGGCACCGGGGAAGGAGGCAGAGCCGCCGCAAACCCCCGCACGGATTGCTTGCCGCATGCAAACCCTCTTTACACAGCACAGCTCTTCCCCACGAGTCAGGGAGAATCTCTGCTCGTACAACAACCCAGCCTCACGTTCTGCGCACAAAGCAGATGAGGGCGCCGGCGGGAGAGCAGGATCTACCCCCAGAGATCAGCACACGCATAAAGGCGGCTCCGGCTGTGCATTGTCATCTCCTCCCCGGCATCCCTGAGCGGAGCCAGCCTGGAGAGCTGCGGGTGTTCACCTGGAAACGGGAAGGCTGCAGGGAGACCTCAGAGCCCCTTCCAGTGCCTAAAGGGGAGAGTGACTTTTCACAGGGGTACATAGTGATAGGACAAAGGGGAACGGTCTTAAACTAAACGAGGGGAGATTTAGATTGGATGTTAGGAAGGAATTCTCCCCTATGAGGGTGATGAGGCCCTGGCACAGGTTGCCCAGAGAAGCTGTGGCTGCCCCATCCCTGGAAGTGTTCCAGGCCAGGCTGGACGGGGCTTGGAGCAACCTGGGATAGTGGAAGATGTCCCTGCCTGTGGCAGGGAATTGAAGCTGGATGATCTTTAATGCCCCTTCCATCCCAATCCGTTCTGGGATTCTGTGACCGCAGCCTGCGAACAAAGCTCTGCACAGCCCAGAGCTGCCCGGCAGCGGGACCTCACCCCCATGGCAGGAATTGCAGGGCGCCCCTTTTTGTTCAGTGCCTCAGCTCCTCTGCTGAAACCCCACCGTGCAAAGACAAGCGCTGGACCGTCCCTGTGGAGGGGGCACGGGGAACACCGAGGGGATGCCGCGGCAGGGTTCGGGCGAGCATCCCGCCGTGCGCTGTCGGGAGCCCATCCCCGTGGCAGCCGACCCGGGCGGAAAGAGAACGGGAAGCGGCTCGATCCCGCCGGGGGAAGATCCCTCCGGCGCCTCGAGCGCTCCGGCGGGGGATGTCCGGCTGCAGCGGCGGTGGCAGCGCGGGGAGCGGGGCTGGGGACAGCGGGGCTGGGGACAGCGGGGCGAGGAAGGGCTCACGCGTGGCCGGGCCGGGTCTCACCTGAGCAGGGGCTCCTTCTCGGGCGCCGCCGCCTCCCCGNGCCCTGCCCTGCCCCGCTCCGCCCTGCCCGCCCTGCAGCCGCTCAGGGACGGGGCTGCTGCGTCCTTCTGCATCCTCCTTGAACCAGCCTCCTGCACCCTCCTGCATCCTGCTGCACTGTCCTGCATCGTCGTCCTGCATCCTTCCACGTTCATCTGCAACCCCCTGCACGCCCCTGCACTGCCCTGCATTCTCCCGCATCCTGAAGCGCCCTTCTGCATCCTTCCAACCCCTCCTGTCCCCTCTTGTCCTCTGCAGCATCCTTCCCTGCTCTTTTGCATCCTCACGTGTCCTCTTCCATCCCACTGCATCCTCCTGCACATCCAGCATCCCCCTGAATCCTCACACACCCTTCCACACCTTGCTCTTGCGCCCTCCTCAATGCTACGTTGCATTTGCAGCCTCCAGCCCCCGTACCCCCACCGGAACAGACCATCACTGGCCATCACAGCATGGCCAGAACCCAAAAATCCCCCTTTTCCAACCCTCTGCACCACTCCGCTTCCAGGCCTGTTCCCACTTGGCTTTTGGGACACTGGGCTGTCATCCTGGGAGCTGCAATGGGAAATGGGCAGGGGGTGATGGACTCGGCTCTCTCCTGGTGCAGGGGCCTTTGAGGAACAAGAGAAAAGCCTAAAATATTGTTCCCTTCTCCTTTTTCTCTCCCTGTCTTACATCCCTATCACACGCCTAGCTGGGACTCCAGGAAGGAAAAGCTTAAACTCTGAATTAAGATGGTCCTGGATCCTGTTTAATCACCACAGATTTGTCTGCATTTCAGAACAGCCCATCAGGCATCAGCCAGAGCCAGAGCAATTGCTCTGAGTCTGCTTTGGCCACGCACATGCCCAAGAGTTATTTAATTTCAGTACAGGAGCTTCCTGACGCCACTGGGCTTTCTGCTTATGCCAGCAGATATAATAACATCAGCTCCTACGTCCTCGTGCTCTGTGTCTGCGTACGAGGAAAGGTGAAATAAGATCAATCTGAGCTCACATTTCTCTCCCCCTGTTTATTCCAGAATTGTTAATTCATCAGCAGTGGATCCGGCTCCTGCGTGGGGAATGGGAGATCTCCGGTTGCTCTGCCATGGATTCTCAGGTGACCTCTAAATTTCATTTAATGGACTGGCCCCACAATCAGATTCCCATCTTCCTTTATTAAAAGGTGAAATGGTGGGAGAGGACTTGCTGTTATTGTCCCTGGAAGACCCCAGTGCTGGGCTCTGCTCTCAGCCCGCGCTGCTCATCAGTCATTCCCTCTGGGAGGATTTATGGCCGGATGAGCCAAGGGGCGAGGCGGGATTGCGGAGCCGAGGGCGCTCTCCTCTGCAGGCTTCCTCCTCTGCCCCGAGCGTGTCCCTGCCTGCCTTTGTTTCCCTCCAGCCTTCTGTGTGCTGGGGCACGACAACCACCAGCCACTGCCGGCTGCGACTGCGAGGATCCGGCGATTGCACGGGCACGGATGCGCTTCCTCAAAATAGTCACTGCTGCAGGAATCCCCTTCTCCCTCCCCTCTCTGGCTGATCATCCAGGTCTCTTGTTCATCTGGGCTTTCTTTTGACACAAACAGTGATTTTCTTTGGGTTGCAAATGCCAGGGAGCAGGCAGGGATAGCCCTGATCCCAGCTGAGATCCTGAGGCACAGCTCTACACATCAGCTGAGGCATCCTTGATTTGTGGATAGCTCCCTTCCCCACACGGAGCTTTATCCAAAGCCCACTGCTTTTAAGCCAAGAGAATTATGTTCTTCATTAATTTAAAGCCTGAGCCCTCTAGATTTAAAAAGCTCCTTGAAGAAATACCAGCTATTTTCCAATCCCTTTATTCCTCGTTGTGATAATAAATCTTGTTCCTTTTCCATCAGAGAACAAATAAACAGGGCAGAGTCTCCCGAGAGCCGAAGCCTTACTGGGATCTTAAAATCAAATCAAATTTTCCACAAAATAAGAGAAATATCTCTGGCTTCTTCAGGGAAACCTGGGGATGGGGAGCTGGGCCCCAGCCCACCCAGCCCTTTGGGGACCCTCCCTCCCGTGTGGTCCAGCAAAGAGCTTCTGACTCTATCAAAGCTGAACTGAAATTTAAAACAATTAAATTTGTAAATTAAGGCGGGTAATGGTGCCATTTGCCTCCTCTTCCTTTAGCTCCAAGCAATCCATCCACAGGGAAACTTGTTGGTGAAAAACACCCAGTGACCCAGGAGGACTGACAGGATTCTCCTTTGGCCACTCTTTCCCCTAAGATAGATTGATTCAATTTTTTCAGTTTTAATAAATTTCAGAGTGAGATGCATTCCCAAGGAAGGTTTATTAATCCAGGACCCTGCTACATCATATAAATCCACAGGGCCTGAAGGTCTGAGGAACAAGTTGGGAAGACTCCAGGGCACTTTGGCATTCCTTAAAGCCTTTGGATTTAAAAAGTGGGCAGGCAGGGATGATGGACAGTGTCTGATTTTCTGTGCCTGGTTAGACTGGTACCTGAGCTTGACCCTGGTACTCTGCTGGGCTAGAAGACCGAACATCCTGGAGGCCTCACAGCTGGAGGCCGGAAAGTCCTACACTGTCTTGAAGAACCAAGGTTTCAACCTTCTTTCTGCAATATATTTTGTAAACCAGGTTCAAGCCCCAACCAGGGTGGAAATACTTTAGAATGCAGAGGTGTCACGCCATCCATTTAGGTTTCCCATTGGGGAATCTTCACAGATATATTAATTTGTAAAGTCTATAAAAACTGTATATGCATTATATGCAGAGTGTGTGCGTGCATTTCGGCAGATCCCACCTTGTCGAGCAGCACACCTAAAGATCCTTATTAAATACTGAGATAAAAACCCTTTTATCCTCTAACTGTGTCTGGCTCATAATTTTAGGACCAAGAGAAAGGCATCGCAGGTACCACCCCTGCACCATTCAGCAGCAGGTGGCCCAAATAAAACACTGGGGACACAAGCCCAGGAGCTCCAACCCGTGCTTTGATTTAGCAAACTGCTTCAAGCTGGCCTCTGTCCTCAGCCCTTGAGTAAATTCACTGCTCTCTTAAAATTAGGAGTGGCTTAAAGACTGTGTTAATTAGCATGGACCCGTGACTGCTGTGCAAAGTACAAACTGGAGGGACTGTGCTTCCAGCAAGCCACGGCTCTGATGGCCTCAGCTGCATGGAATTAACATTACTCTCCTGAGGAAGGGGTAGAATCCTGCCCCAAATCAGGGCAATTTGCCTAGCTCTGACATACCAACCTTCGGAGCTCTTTAAGCTCTGTTGTTGGGGGCTTCTGCTGCATTTTCTCTCTGTGCTGGACAACAGGAGGGGACTTCAGCACAGACAGAGCTCTGTAGGTATGGCTTTGGCTGCCTTCAGCACTTGAATCCTGTTCTGCTGCCTTGCAGCCTCTTCTGGGCTCTGCATCTGCTTCCTGCGCTATGGAGGCTGCCGAGCACTCGCAGGATCCGGGGGCATTTTGAAAGCTGTAACTCTGTAATTACCAACCACAGAGCTGCGTAAAGGCCAAGGCTCGGCTCTGCGGCTCCAGGATCTCTGTGGGATAGCGCCTCTGGAAGCTGCTTTTTGGATTTTACCTCCCGCCACCGCCCCGGGCGGGCACGGGAGCAGCGGGGCCGGGCGGTACCGGGGGCGGCGCCGGCCACCCCTCGCCTTCCCCGCCTTCCCTTCGCTCCGGACTGGGAGGCGCTGGGAGCTGCTGGTGCGGGGGTAAGGAGCAGGGGCAGCTGCGGGGGGAAGGCTCCTCTGGGCACATGGAAAGCACCGGGAGGATCCCTCCAGAAAGGGCTTTGGCAGCGCTGCTGTTCCCTGCTGGGAGCTGCGGCCCCGAGCTGGCTGAGCATCTCTTCCTGCATGAAGGCAGAATAACCCTTATCTCCCGGTGTATTTGTGCATCGCTCGGTAAACTCGCTGCCCTGGCACTCGCTGTGGGCACACCAGCGGGTGTCGTTCCCGGGAAAGCGGGCTCCTAGCAGTGTTTGGAGTCGCTCCCCTGCCCCGGGAGCTGCTGCTGCCGACACAAACAGGATGCAGCCGGGAGCCTTCCGGGGCGGTGCGATGGGAGCGCCCGGGAGCGGGGCTGGAGCGGGGAGCGCCGTGCCCGGGAGCTCACCCGGCTCCCCCGGCTGAGCTGCGCCGAGGCCGAAGGGCCCCGTTCGCCTCCACACCTGGGGATGGGTTCAGTGGGGCGAGAGACTTTGAGCGGCTCCTGGCAGGAAGCGCCAAAAAATAGTTCAGAAAACGCGAGGTGCAGTTGTGGTTGTGTTGCTAATACTAGAAAATGGATTTCCTTAAAAAAAGGCGAAAAAAAACCCCTAACCAACAACAAACCCCTTTTCTACAGGTAGTTTTCTTGCCCCACTGCTCAGTCACCGCCAAGTTCACAGACATTCCAGCAATGGTGATTTGTTTGAGAAGAGACCCGGGCGGGTGGGGGAAGCAAAGCAGTTAAACATTACATATGGAGTGTGTAAAAACCTGGAAAGCTTTTCCTCATCGGACGCCGCTGGTTTGCTCCCGGGAGCGGCTTAGGGCTCTGGGAGGGATTCCTGGAGAGCAGATTGACGCTCCCTTGCTGGAGCCTCACGGGCAAAGTCCTCCCCGTGGCCCCGCCGGGAAGTGGAGGGTTCCGGGCTAAGGGAGGCGGCAGGAGTTGGGTCCCGGGTGACATCCCCGGCTTGCTGCCTCCTCCCAGGTGCCAGGTCAGCCCAGCATGGCCACCCAGATGTTCGAGGGCAGAGGGCATGCGGCCGTCTACCAGAAATACAGGTTTGCACCGGGCAAAGAGCTGCAGCAGACCATCCTCTCCTACCTGCGGGAAAAGGTGAGTGGGGTATGGCCAGGCTGGAGGAAAAGTCCGAGGAGTATTTAATTGTGGGCAGCAGTGTTTACCTTGCTGGGAGTGTCACCTTGGTTGGTGCCTCAGGGAACGATAAATCAGCAGGGCTCAAGGCCAGATGGGGCCCAAGAAGAAGCTGTCTACAGGTTCTGCCATGCCAAGGCTGTTCCTGAGTGGTGCTGGGGAAGGAACGGGGTAAAAGCACAGGAATTGGGTGGCTGCCCACTGATACACATATGCTCCTCCCCACAGAAGGCAATCCCTGCGGAGCTGGCGGTGGACGTTGGCTGTGGGTCGGGACAAGGCACCCACTTCCTCGGGGAGCACTTCAAGAAAGTGGTGGGGACGGACATCAGCGAAGCGCAGATCCAGGAGGCCAGGGACACCCCCTGCATGCCCAACATCTCCTACCTGTGAGTGTCAGGAGAGCGCGCTCAGCCAGAGGCAGAGTTGGGCTCCTCGCATGCAGGGGGTGGTTTGTGAGCATGACTCTTGTGAGAGGCAGCTGGCACCAGAGATTCCATTTGGTGGAGTTCCTGGTGTGAACAGGCATTATCCTGGACTTCCAGTAGCTGTGGTCTTGCATCCCAAACCATCAAAAAAAATACCCACTGACTTTGTCCTACTCTCTCATTCCTGTATCACACACGGCTTTTTCCCTTGCCCCTTTGCAGCGTGTGTCCTGCGGAGGAGCTGCCATTCCAGGACGCCTCCGTGGATGTCCTGACCTCATTCACGGCTGCGCACTGGTTTGACATCGCCAAGTTCATGAGGGAGGCCGAGCGGGTGCTGAGGCCGGGCGGCTGCGTGGCCATCAGCACCTACACCGTGGACATGAGCCTGCGCTACGGAGACTGCTCCGAGAAGCTCACCAAAATCTTCAGGGAGGTGGGCTGCTCAAACCTCGGGCAGGGGAAATGTGTAGCACCTGGATGCAGAGAGGAAAGCAGTGGGATTGAGGGGGTATGGCAAGAGCAATCCTAATGTGGGATGGGGCAGAGGGATGGGTGAATGCAGGGATGAGGCTGAGACAGGATTTAGGGGCTTCCACACAGGGCTGGCTGCATCATGAGGAGAGGGACATGAGGACTGATAGGGCAGACTACTGGGGGTGAGAAGGGTGCCAGGGCAGATCTGGGAGCTGGTATTGTCCAGGAGACTTTTCCTGTTGCCCTGATCACAGTGAAAAGAATGGGAAGTAGAAACTGTTGGGAAATCCTTTTTTTAGTCATCTTTCTGGACAAAGGGTGTTTTAACAATTGGATAAAAGGAGACTTTCCACTATAAGTAAGAGCTGTGTAGGGAGGACAGGACCATTATTTCTATAATAGGATCCTTGAACTCTTGACACTAAGCAGGATTTTGGTGTATTTTAATGCAAGAAGTCTTTAAGAAAAAAGGACACATATGAATGTATCAGATGTAGGCCCAAACCTGAGTTAAGTGGCAATTGAGAACTTAAGTGATTTTGTGTTTGTGTTTCATTCACTGTCTTTACAGTGCTGGGACATGATTTTAAAATACTCCCATAATAGACTAAAATATGTCTTGGAAGACTACAAAGAGATCTTTGAGGCCTTGCCATTCCCAGACAAGAAGAGGTGAGCAGAACGACCTCTGATGGTGTCAGATGTTTTATTGACCACCATGCCAAGCTGTTGTCCGTGTTCCCTGCCTTTGAGATTTAACTTGCCAGTGCTCCTTTCCTGCCCGTGGCTCTTGCAGAATCACTGATATCTATGACCAAATTCCCATGACTGTTGAGGGCGTAGTCGGTTACATGGAGTCTGCCTCTCCATATCAAACCTTTATGAAGAATGACCCTAAAGCTGCAACATCCCTCCTGCAAGAGACTGAAAAGAGGTGAGAGAACCGTGGGAAACCAAGCAGGGTGTGGAGGACCTGTCCTATTCAGTGCATGCAGAGGGAGGTTGTGCAGATCCCTTCAAAGCTCCGAGTGTGCAGGGATGTGCTCCCTCCTTTCCGCTGGGGTGGATACTTGTCAGGGGTTAAACAGCAGATCCTGAAATTTTGTGTAGCTGTAGGATGTGCTTGCACTGATACATCCGTGAAACCTCTGACATGAGACTATCCTGAGTTTCTGTGCCTTGCTTTTAACCAGCAAAGGGCATGAAAAATATTGGTGGTTGCATCTTCACCCATCTGTTCCAGCCCAGCAAGAGCCTGCTGGGAAGGGGAGGCATCCCTGGGCCTGCTCATTATTCCCTGACCAGAACAGCCCTGGAAGCATTTGCCATCCCACCTCGGTGCTGTGGGTGGAGGAGACCTGTCTCTGGCTGGGGGTGTTGCCCCACACCAGGTGGGAGCTGTGTGGGCAGGGCGAGCCCCTTCCTCTGCTCCTCTTTCAGGATGCTGGAGACAATGGGAGTTTCTGCTCGTGAGACCCCAGTGGAGTTCTGGGTGAGGCACGTCTGTGTGCTGGGGTGCAAGGCACGCTGAGAGAGCAAACCTGTCTCCTGGTCTGGTGCTGCAATGCAAGGAGAAGGTGGGTTGTCTCCTAAACCCTGCTTGTAACCGCTCTCACTCCTTGGGAAGGTTGCTGCTGATTTTGGTGATTGAAATTCTGGTCTCCTGTGGAGAGCAGGTGGGGTTTTATGCCCCTCAGGTTCCTGTCCACCTTGGTCCTGCAGCCTGCCTAGTGCTGCTCCCTGGGCACAGGAAGAGTCCTGTTTTGGACTGCTGGTTGGATAACCTGGGGAAGACAGTCACAGTAACAGCTAAGAAACTCGCTGCATTTCTTACACAATTAATAATAATTAAAAATCAAGCTGAGAAAATGTTGCCTATGGTTCCTGTTTTACAAAGAGGCTGTGGAGCACCCACTGGGGTGGGAATAAGTGTGCTGCATTGCCACTGAGTGTCCTGATGCCCGCAGTGCCCTTCTGCTCTGTGGGGAGGGTGGGTTTTGGGGAGGAAGGGCCATTGACTCCTTTCCCTGCTCTGGCTGAGCGAGGAGCTGTGTGCTGTCTTTGAAGGCTGCCCCAGAAAGGGGCTGTTCTCACCTCCATCCCTGGTGCCTTGCTGGCTTGTGCAGGTGTATCAGCACCTTACCTTCCCTAGTGAGACCCCTCAGCACAGCTCAGGAGCCTTTTGGGATCACTGCTGAAGGGAGGGAAGGTTTGTGCCCCTATCACCCACCCACGCTGCAAAGGGAAGATTAGAGGCTGCATTTTGGGGAGGAGCAAGGGGACATGCGGGCTCAGAGCTGGGCACACCCTGGCACAGGTCAGCTCCTGTTTGCTTTCTGGATATTTCAAGTCCAGGCCCAGCCTCTGCAGGGATCTTTCCCTTTCCTGTAATTCCTGTCCTTGGCAAGAAAGCTGCCCTGACACCACGGGAAGGGCTGTGCCCTCACTCTCTTCTACATCAGTGCATTATTAGGAAAGGCAAAGGGACACCAAACTCCCTGCCCCAGAAAGTGCACCTGGAGGGGGCTGAGGGGGGCTGGAGGTACTTCTGCTGAGGTCCTGGGCTCTCAGGGTCCTGACTGAGCTCTCCTCAGCTTGCCCAGGGTGGGGAGCAAAGGCTTTGCCCCCACTTGGCCCTGATGGATCTTGGGAGGACAGCTATGGTGGTGTGGGAAGCCCATCGTGCATGGGAGGCTGGTCTGTGTCCATGGCCCCGTGCTGGAGCAGCAATACTGGATCAGGCCCTGCTGTCACTGGCCGAGGGGCTGCTCCAAGTGCAGGTTGGGTTTGGGCCAGCAGCAGCCCCTTGCTGGGTGAGCACGAGGGGTCTCTCCTGCCCAGGGTGACACCATCACTGCGATGCTGAGGGCTTGCCTGGCTGCTTGGGCCGGGGAAGCCCCAGCTTTGCCAGCCAGGGCTGTTCCCTGTGAGGTGCATCCCCACAGACATTCCAGGGCAGGGAGGGGGCCCCCAGGAGGTGACATCCCGTGTCCCTACAGGCTCGGGGAAAAAGTTTGGGGTTTTTCCTCACTTTAAACTGAAAACAAGTTTAAGTCTGCTCGCTAGTTATGTTTGTAATTTAATTTAAAAGCTGGCCCGCCCCTCCCTCCCTGCACCGGCATTGTGCAGCGGGTGCCCGGCTGTGCGGGAACACCAGGGATTGCATCAGCACCGTGCCCAGTGTTGCAGCAGAGCAGCAGGAGCCATCGCAGTGCCTGTGGCAGCTCACACCTCACACGTGCTGGGAGCTGCTGAAGGTTCTGGGAGATGGAGTGGGGCCAGGGGCACTTTGGTGGCACTGACACCCTGGGCTAGCAGGGACAGGTCCAGTGATGGCTGATGAGCAGAGGCCACCTGCTGTCCCCTGTCCTGGCATGGGCAGGGCTCCCACGCACACTTAGGGGTTTATTTTTAAAGCTGGCCTTTTTGGGGCACACTTTCTGTTCTTTCTATTGTCTTTACCCAGACCAGTAAGTTTGACAGGAGTCACTTCCTCCCAGACTGGCCCACTGGGGTCAGGAGCCAGCTGGGCTCACCCTTACCCGCTCCAGCGCAGGCTGGTGGCCAACGGCTTTCCCACGCTGGTGCCAGGCAGGACTGATGAGTCACCACGGAGCGATTGCCTCACCTGGTGTGACGCCAGCCCTGGCCACTGTCATGTTTCACTTTCGTTCGCACCTGGAAATCCCACACACCTGGGATTTCTCGCTCCAAGCAAGCTCGAGTGGCTCCAGCCTCCATGCCGGGTGAACCCAAAGAAGGGGCTCCATCATCACCATCTGTGCTGCTCTCCTGGCACCGCGGCAGCTGGGACTGGAATGATGATTGTGGTGGGTCCCCAGTGCCCTGCAGACTCTGTTGGGCACAGTGTGATGTCCCCAGCCCATGCGGGCTGTGAGGAACTCTCCACTGGCAGGGCAGGAGTTGGCACCGGCACAGTTTGGAGGAGCTGTGGCGAGTGCAGCCGTGCTCTGCTGGCTGGGCTGGGCTATGGTGGAGTGTGATGGTGCAAGACATGCCATCACATGGCACGACCCCATCCCGTTAGGAAAAAGCCCTCGCTGCTGCTCAGCCAGGCACCCGGGGCTCGGCTGTGGCAGGGGGAGGCACAAATACCTGAGCAAGGCCCCCAGGAGAGATCCCCATCCCTCCATCCCGGCCGCCATGGGTGCTGGGGGCTGCGCTCATGGCCCAGCTTCGCCCTGCAGCTTTCGCTTTTCTTTGGTGCCTCTGAATTTCTTTTTTCATGTGAAGAGATGAGGTTTCGCTTTACTTCTCCAAACAGAAATGACACCTGGGAGAGAAAAGCCACAGCGATGGGAAACGGGAGCCAGAGCTGTCCCACGAGGATGTGATGCTGCTCTGTGACCCAACGGGTGACCTTCAAGTGTCATGGCAGGGATCAGGGCTGTGGGACAATCGTTTGTGGTGGGTCACCACTCTCTCACTGGGGGCCACATTTATTTTCCATCTGCTGGGATTTTCTGCTAAGGTGCCCTCCATTCCAGCTGAGCTGTGCCTGTTTGGATGACAGAAGTGACATTTATGCTGGTTTGGACTTGTATTTCACAGCTATGTTGATCAAGAACTTTGTTGTGTTGAATAAAAATTAATCTTCTGTGGGTTCCTTTAATGGGAGAGAAAGGAAAGGCAGAGCCGCTGTCCTGTTCACCAAGAGGGCAGACAAAGGACCCCAGCCAGGGCTCAGGCCTTTAATTACTGACCTCACCTGACCTGCTGCTGTGGGGGAGGCTGGCACAGGAGCCTGGGTGGCAGCCCGGTCCAGTGGCCACATCCATGACTGGAACACCTGTGCCCACCACACTCTGGGGCTTTGGCACCACATTTTGCTGTCCTGGCCCTTCTCCAAGCTGTGTCTGCATCCAGTTTCAGCAAAGTGGAATGAGCCCCTGTCCAATCCATGCTGCCCCCATTCTTCATCTCTACCGTGGTTTTCCAGGAAAGACCAGAGCCCTCTGGGATGCTGCTGGAGCAGGGAAGGGCTCAGGAAGGGCTGGATGGACCCTGTGAGTCAACAGCTGGTCCTGCTCGACCTCTTCATTAACGATCTGGATGATGAGGCACAGGGGACTCTCGCTGTACCGAGTTCAGTGGTGACACCAGAATGGGAAAAGTGGATGACCCAGCAGGGGATCGTGCTGCTGTCCCCAGGGACCTCAGCAAGCTGGGGAAATGGGCTGATGGGAACCTCCTGAAGCTCAGCAAGGGGAAGGGCAAAGTCCTGCACCTGAGGAGGAACAGCCCCAGGCACCAGGACACACTGGGGCTGCCCAGAGAGAAACAAGCGTGCCAGAAAAGGACCGGGGGAGGTTCTGGTGGGCACCAGGTTGAACATGAGCCAGGAAAGTGTCCTTGTGGGAAAGAAGGTGAATGGTACCCGGGGCTGCACTGGGAGGAGTGTTTCCAGAACCCCTCTCCTCAGTGCTGGGTCCAGTTCTGGGCTCCTTACTGGGAGACACACGGCAGGGACTGGAGGGAGTCCAATCAAGGTAACAAAGATGATGGACAGGAACATCTCTCCTGTGAGGAAAGGCTGAGAGAGGAGGCTCAGGGGCTCTTGGTGGTGCTTACTGACAGCACAGCACAAGCTGAACCAGGAATGTCCATCTGAACACAAGAAAAACACAGAGGCTGTGAAGTATCCACTCCATCCTTGGGGATACTCAGAACTGGTCACCATCCTGGGCTACCCATGCTAGCTGTTCCTGCCAGAGCGAGGGTTGGATTGGATGATGCTGAGAGGTCCCAGCCCACCTCCATGACCACATCCATGCCACTGCTCACCCGCAGGTGTACCTTTACACACACTTGCACAAGAACTTTTCTCCCTTTCTTGGACTCTTTGAAATCAGCACTTTGGTTCCAAATACGAACATTAAAAACTGGGTCCTCCTGGAGTGTTTTGTGGCCACTCCACAAGGCAAAGTGCATTTATGCCTGTTACTTTCTTTGCTTCTTAGATACAGGTATTGCCCTAATTTTTTATATTTAATGCTTGATGAACATATAAGACTAAAAGCACAGAAGTGACCACAGGAGGTTCTCCTGAGGGAAGGACAGTTTGCTGAACAGAGGTACCGCTGTCAGCAGAGAGATGTCAATACACCCTATTTGTGCATCCAGGCTAAACAGGGAGGAAACCCCAGCCAGCTCCAGTGGCTTGTAGGGTGGCAGCCCTGCTCATCTACAGCAGTCTCCCTCCACAACTCTGTGTCCCACCTAGAAAACTTTAGGTGGAAGTGCTTCTGCTGTCACCTTTTTCCCTGCTTTGGTGGCAAGCCTGGTCCCTCAGGATAACACAGTCACAGAGCTCATGCCTGCAGCCCGGACTGTGCAGTGCCCACTCCCCACCACAGCCTTTCCCACAGGGAAACTGAGGCCTGAACTGCTGCTGCCACTCAGGAGGCACCAAAACCCTGTCCCCAGGCATCTCCGGCAGCTTTCAGCGTGGGGCAAGGCTGGGTGACGCCCGGTCACTCTGTGCCACTCAGCCTGGCAGCGGTGTCACCCCCCCCAGACCCTCGCAGGGCGTGTGCTGGAGGCAGCCCGAGCACCCCCAGCTCCGGGGCTGAGGCGGAGCAAGCAGCAGGGCTGGAGGCAGCAGGGGGGTAACGGAGGGGAGATTCCTTCCACCAGCTTTCATTTTCTTGTTTCTGCTAGCTGGGATTTTCCTGCCAAAGTAAAAGCAAAATCACTAGGAATAAAAAGCTGGAGATGGAGCAGCAAGGCAGCCACAGTGAGCAAGGTGACACAGTTCTCTGGGACAGCCACCAGCCCAGAAGCTCCACGCCTGAAAGAGCTACCCGTGGCACCTGTCGAGCATCTCTGCATCAGAAATTCAGCGAATCCTGCCTGGAGTCCTCCGGTTCATCCTCTCTGGCATCTTGCACTGCAGCCTCCTCACCCCATCGTAATCCATCACTGACCGTCGCACTCTCGTTGACAAAATGCTGCGCCTCAGCCTCACCCCACTGCTCGTGCTGGTGCTGGGGGTCAGCCTGGGGGCTGCCTTTCCCCACGACACCCTGAGGAAGGGCTGCAGGCTCTCCAAGTACCAGAACATCGCACCCGAGGAGCAGAAGGCCATAGACAATATGAGAAAAGAGTTTGTGAGTACGGTACAGTGGTCTGCGGGCTGGCAGGGGGCAAGACGGGGATGCTGAATTCGAGACCTGAGTGACAAGGTGCATGTTTTCTGCAGCAGTTTGGGGATGAGGAAGATGTTTTCCAAGGGTGTTTGGGGGCATGAAGGATGCTGGGCCAAATTCCGTCCTGGTTTCAAACCCCTCAAGGCTGGCTGGGGTTGTACAACATCATCAGAAGTCACGATGAGAGTTTTTCAGTCTCTTTTTTCATTTATGCCTGCAGGTGAACAACCAAAAATGCAACACCAGGCTCTTCCACCGGAAATGGAACGCAGTAGACCTGCCGGTAAGAGTGAGGTGATGCTGTAAGAAGGGGGCACACCTCTCCTGTCAGCCCGTCCCACCTCCACCCGCACCCCGGGCAGGTCTTCGAGACCCCCATCCTCCAGCGCTGGTTGTTGGGGTCCCTAACCAGGACGCTCCCACCCGCAGATGTCCGACCGAGCGGTGCTGGTGGCGGCCGAGCTGAACCTCACCACGGCCATGCTGGAGCTGCCTGCTGACCCCAGCTTCGCCGAGGTGCGCCGGCGGCCCCTAGACTTCTTCACCCAGGCACGGGAGGACGTGCGGGGCTGTGTGAGTGCCTCCCCCGAGCCCTGCCCTGCGCCAGCTCAGCGGCTGCGCTGCGGGGCTGGGGCTCACCCGGCCGCTCTCCCCGCAGGTGGATCCCTCCTACCAGCCCTCGGGCAGGCTCAGGCACTGGCGGCACAAGCTGCAGGCGGCCCTGCGAACAGTAAGTGAGGCCGACGGGGTGACGGGGTTTGGGGTGCGCGGGGCTGACCCTCCGGTGCTGACCGAGCGCTGTTCCCCGCCGCAGGAGACCTCGGCGTGCCTGCGGGCCACCACCATCCACCACGTCCTGCAAGTGCTGGACAACCTGCGCTGCGCGGCGCTCCACGACAAGTGCTGAAAGGTGCCCCAGCCCACGGCACCGCCCCCGAGGGACGTCCCGAGCACCGCGGAAAGCGACCGCGCTGCGCTTCCTATTTCACCCCTTTCTCAGCTATGCGAGCTCAGGAAACGATTTTTATTTTTATTTTTATGTCTTTTAAATTATTGGCTCGGGAAAAGGCAAAGTGATGCCCTCCCTGAAAGAACATGCATATTTATAGGATGCCTTTGTTTTTCTAGTTCTCAAAATGTTTTTAAGGAAATATATTTTTTTACCTGCTATTTATTAAAGCGTATATTATGCATACTTGCCTGTATAAATTATTTTCTTACGTGCTATTTACTATGAAAACGCAAGCAGCTACCATAAGCAGATAAGCTGCCATATCATGTTTTTACTACGCTTTTCTGCAATACCACAGCACAGGTATCGCCTGCACATTCTTGCAAGGATATTATCCAAAAAGAACCTCGTTGCGTTTAATCTGGGGACGGGGAGAGGAAGAAAAGCCTGGATGTTGGTGTTTTTGGAGCGTTTTAGTAGATTCTGTCGCTCGGCCATGCCGCAGGTGCTACCCATGTGCTGCTACCTAATGTCAGGAGCAGCACCCGAGGCGATGAAAACACACCAGGAGGGAAACCCCGTCGGGGCAACACCTCCCTTGGGCAAGGGAAAGCCCCGAAGGGGAATCGGGAATTCCCCCTGGACTCGGAGGTTTGCTTACCAGGCGCATCTCTCAAAAAACCGAGCTGCAGGAGCGCTTTGCCTTGGTGACCTCGGGCTCCCAGGATCGGGCAGATGCCATCAGTGCCTGCTTTGGGACACACCTCCTGGCCGTGCTCCCGATTTCAGCCCTCGCTTTTGAAGGCTTGCAGGAAATCCCTCTCTGGAACCTAGAGCATCTGCGGGAGGAGGTTGTTTTCAGAACATTTCTGTCCAAAGCTGCTGTGGTGTGCCATCCAAACAATACATGGATCTGGAGAGGAAAGCCTAAGGAGGGAAGAAAGGGCTCTAAGAAGCAGTTCCGTGCTGGTTTAACTAGATTTCAGTGAGCTAAACTCCAATTTCTTTTTGGGGAAGGGGCAGTGAATGTTTAGGATGCAGTGAGGATTTCTGCCAAACTTTGCTT
Source organism: Pomatostomus ruficeps (assembly GCA_013400735.1). Lineage (NCBI taxonomy): Eukaryota > Metazoa > Chordata > Aves > Passeriformes > Timaliidae > Pomatostomus > Pomatostomus ruficeps. Next base: position 312,920 of record VYZT01032981.1, on the reverse strand, counting down.
GTGTCACGTCTCCAGCTTTGCCTTAGCACACCTTCTAGCCTGGATGCTGCTTTAATGGCTAAGGTTTGGTTCCCTTATTTAGTGGAAGTTACTAGATGTAAGAGCTTAAGTTTATGCACTTATTTTACAGATGAGAGGGCTGATATAACTGTGAAAATTTCTGAAGTTTTTGGTCAGTCTAGTTAAGATACCCAAGTATTCACCTTCCATTACTAAACGCACACTTACGATCATTTTTTACATAGATTCCATCTGATGGACTTGTGCTTCCATATGACTGACTATTTATTTAATCTGATTGACTATTGCATATTGATATTATTGACATATTGCTTAATATTGACTATTCCATCTGATTCATGAGTCTTCCACTCATCTGCTGCTGGAATGTACAAATAGTTGATTAATTTAAGCAGGCACCAAGACAAACGCTGCAGCCCAGTTCAGCTCTGCTCCTGAAATCACCCTGACAATTATTGTTTTTTCTCTCTCTTGGTGTGTTGCTATTTGCAATAGCCTGAGCATAATTTATATTGCAGCTGAATGACCCCCATTTCCACAGCAGTGTGAGGTGATGCCTGTAAAACTCGGGTCAAAATTACAAGATGCTTATATAACTTGAGTTATAAGATACTAATACAACCTAGATCATAGTTTTCTATACCTATGTAAACTAAATCATAACTTTTATACTATGTACTAACTAATGTATAATTAACTAGCTCCTTAATGCTTAAATGAACAAAAACTCGCCAGGTGGATACTTTCAAAAGTTGGTAAGTATAGCCATATTAGGAAGTAGCAGGATGTACTAATGAGAAGTTGGCAAATATAGAGCCAATTAACCACAAAGTGAGGAATTTAGACCGGTTAGACCCAGAAAGACCAAGGAAAACCATAACTGCACATGCTCTGAAGACAAATTTGAGAAGTTCAGATGTGAGGAAGACCTTGAGCCTTCAGTGAAGAAAACCCCCGAGACCACCTAAATTGGGGAAGCACAGGCGCAGTGCAAAAAAACCAATTTGTGGCCATGATGAAACCTTATGTAAATTAATTCTGACACATATATGATGATGTTAGAATGACATAGTGATATTGACTGTATAAATAAACCACAACACTTGACAAAGGTGGGGGGGAGTGAGGCAGAAAAATCCCCCTCACCTCCAGCGCTGCAATAAACAAATCCCTGCTCTACAGACATCAGTCTGTGGGGTTTTATTTCCAGCCTCTCTTTTCGGGCATCAGAGGGGGCAGTAAAAGAATGAAATTTATTGGAAATGGCTGGCCAGGAAGGTAGTGGGCGGTGTTTAAGGAACGACTGGATACGGCACTCGGTGCCGCGGTCTGGTTGACATGGTGGAGATCCGTCAAAGGTTGGACTCGGTGATCTCAGAGGTCTTTCCAAATCTTAATGGTTCTGTGATTCAGTTTACAAAAGGTGAGAAAGTTCGGCCTGGGGACAGATAAATGACATCAATACCCCGCGGGGCCTGAGGGAGCGCCCCAATATGGCGACGCTGCCTAAGGGGGCCCCTCAGGGGCAGCCCCAAGATGGCGCCGCCCTCCCGGCGGCAAGCGGCCTCCCCACCGCCCCCCCCAAACTCTCGCGAGATCGAGGGCAGGGCACTTCCCGGCCGCGCCGGGGCTCTCGCGAGATCTGCGCTGAGGGAGGAGGAGGAGGAAGAGGAGGAAGGGGAAGGAAGGAGGAGCCGCCGCCGCCGCTCCCCCCGGGCCGGCGCCGGGGATGGTGTTGGCCGTGGCAGCCGGGCCCTGACGCCGCGCTCAGGTACGTGCGGGCTGTCCCCCTTCGCTCAGCCCCCGGCTCGGGCCTGGCCGCTCCCGGTGTCCCCACGGCTGCCGGCCCGCCAGGCCTCGGCTCCCCCGCGATCCCCTTGTCCCCTGCGGAGCGGCTGCCCTAGCCCCCGCTGTGTCCCCTCCCGAGGCAGCTGGAGAATTCCCGGGACTTTTTGTCCCTTCTGTAGAAAAAAACACAGCACCTCTCTCTTCCTCCGCTGTCTCCCCGGTAAAGCTTTACCTGTGGTCTGTGAGTACCTTCTTGCTGTGCTCCATTGGTATTTGGGATATAGCCGAAGAGAATAATCTCTTTTCCAGACTGCTCACGTTTCTTTTGGATTTCCTGTTTTTGTAGGACAAGCTGTAAAAGTATCTAGGCGTTTAATGCCTATCGAAGTTGAACTTATTTCGAATCAGCACCTAAAAGGTGGGGCTTTTTTTTGAAGGGAGAGCTGGTGTGCAGTTTACAGAATTTTTTTTTAAGCAGCTGTTGTTTTTTCCTTCTCCAGGGAAAAATGGGTTGTTTTGTTCTGCTTACTCTTTCTTTCTCCGGGATAAAACCTACAGTTTGTTTCAGTTGAGCCAGCTGGATTTTACATTTACCCTGAACTTCACCTTTGATTTTAAACATACACCTTGAAGCTGGCACACACATTACTTGTCTGCTTCAGGGAGCTTGACCTTCTTGTAGATCCCACCAGAGTTTCCTACTGTTAGGGATTGTTGTGAAATACATGTTTTCTTTTTTTAAACTTCTGTTAAGTTTTTCTCAACTTCCAGGTAAAGATTATACCCTGGGTTTATACTTTTTTCCCCCCTTTATTTGGTTGAATTGATTGATATCGCTTTAAGAATAAGCATTTCTCCTATAATATTAGCGACTGGGGGGCTGAAGGGTTTGGGTTTTGTCAGCATTGAGTTGATTTTACCCAGAATGTTAAAGAAGGAGGAGTTGCCTTCGACTGGGAGTAGTGTCACGATGTATTAAACCACGGCAGACTGAATGTTTTGGCTTCATGACTTTGGCACTCTGTCCACCTTTTGCTGTAATTAATTCATCAGTGAGGTTATTTTCTAGAGTGGATGGCTGGCACGGCAGAAGTATCTTTTCATTTCAGTTATAGGGTCTCTGTGTGTGAGGTTTCTGCCCTGGGAGGAGTTGCTGTGTGCAGCTGTGCGGGTAATTGCACCGTTTGCAGCTTCAGCCCCTTTCCTGAGCCCTGGGAGCTGTCTCAAAGCTCACTTCCTAGCGTTGCAGAGTTGTTCCAGTAACCCCGCCCCTTTCTCCTTTTATTTTTCTTTTCTTTTGGCCCGCCGAAAGGCAGCTCTGAATGTCCTGTGAGGTGTGGATGAGAGCAGGGGGCTGCAGGGGTATTTTCACGGCAGGTTTTTGAAGGAGCAGTGAAACGGGGTTGTAAACACTGATGTAAGCCCGACATTCCTGCAGAAAACTGAATTTCCTCTTGGCCCGATGCACTGCAGCTCCCTCAGTATTCACAGCCTAAACGAACTCATCCTTCGCGTACCGCAGGCCATCCTCGCCTTTAATCGCTGGTAGCTGTTCTGTATCGATGATGGCAGTTCACTCCTTATTCAGCGCTTGTTTTCCTCCTGCCCCTCGCCGGTGGCTGGTTTTTGGTGACCGTCCCCGCTGTCCCGTTGTGTTCCAGGTGGGAAGCAGCAGTAATGCTAACGCTGGCAAGCAAGCTGAAGCGGGATGATGGTGTCAGAGGCCCCCGTGCGTCCAACCCAGCGTCTGACTCCACTCGGAGGGTGTCTGTCCGGGATAAATTACTCGTTAAAGGTGAGCGAATATATTTAAATAATTCGGGATTTACAGTTTCCGGGTGTGTTGCCAGTAAACAGCTCGCATATAAATTCCCACAGGTATTTTTAAAATGGCTTGTGAGTTCCCTTGGGATTACTGCTGTGGTGTGTGTTTTGACACACATCTCATCTCCAGCAGCTTGTTGCTTATAGGACACTTATTTTTATTGAATAATGAAAATCAAAACAAGTGTCCTCCTTGCTGTGCTGAAAATTTGTCCATCATCAGTTAAAACATGATAAAAAATCGGCACATGAAGTGTCACTGAACGTATAGGAGGAGAATATCAGCAGTGGTATATTCACCTTGAGAGGAAGGTGGTTCTTGAGTGAAACCAAAACTGCCCATCACAGGAAAAAACATCCTGAAAGTAACAACGGTGTTTTGGTGGCCTTTAGTGGCACAGGTCAGAGGCAGCACACTTTAAAAAGCTTAAAAAAGGCAATGCAGAGAGAGATTTTTGTAGGCCTGGAGTCACTGGAAGTTGGATATGAAGTTGTGAATAGTAAGCCAGTGGTTGTATGCAGTGTGGTGTGTTTTAGGAAGGCTGCTGTAGGGTTGGTTTTTTTTCTGCTGAGAAAAAAGCCCCAAACCCCCTTTGTGGCAGTTGTGGGTAAATGGGGTAGTTCAGGAGACAGCAATTTAATTATTTTATCGTTAAATCAGGGACAGCTCTTTCCTGCACTTACTTTTATTTTTTTTTGTAGCATAGATAATACTATATTTAAAAATCCATAGATGCTGCCAGCTTGCAGTTACTATGGATTTAAACTCAGGTTCACTCCCAGGTAAGAGCTGAGTGTTGGTGACAGGGATTGTGTTGTTCAGGTTGATGTTTCTGCTGAAAACGATCAGTAGCAGGTGCCAGTCAAAGGAAATCCACATTTCCTGGTCTTGTTTCAAAATTATTTGAGACCCACACAGGTGTAATTGCCTGACTGATATTACCTAATTATATGTGTTTTTTCCTAACCTATAACCCTAATTATATGGTTTTTTCCAAGTTAGGGTAAGTTCTGTCCTGGATCTGGAGCAAGGTGTCACTGCAAGTGCTGCTGCCTCACTGCACTGGGAAGTGCCTCAACTAGACTGTAGGAATGTTATATCCACAGTTTTCTCTATTGTTTTAAGGACAGGGAATTTTTATAGGCTTTAAATCGTGTTTGTGATCACTCCTACTCTTCCAGTTTGGAAATCCTCATTTAACTCCAGTTCTGAAGGGGGGAAAGATTCAGGCAGGAGAAATAAGCTCTTTAACCAGGCTAAGCTACAAAGCCAAATTACTAAATATATATAATCTGAGATTTTCCCTAACCTACAGGTACAGACTTGAGGGGGAGACAGCAGTGTAAAACAAATACCCTTCGTGTAAGGTACCAAAGAAATTCTACTCCACCATTAGAGCAATCACGTTTTTCAAAACCATACCCAGGCCTGCAGGGGAGGAGGAGAGCGTAAGCTACAGAAAATGAGTATTGACATTGTAATTGTAATTGCTGTGGCTGTGTTAGCGAACCAGCACAGAGCCGGTATTGAACAAGTCCCAGGCTGGCAAATGTTAAAAGCAGGTCAGTGCTCACATGCCTCTGACAGGCACTCACTGCTGGATCCTGATGGGATTGTGCGTGGAAGTTGCATCCCTGCTGTGAAATGAGGGGTTTAGGTCACTTACAGAGTCACCACCAAAGCTGTTGGTGAAAATGTGCTTTAATATAAAATTGGAAAAGCACAATAAAGGTTGTTGGCAAGGTTTCTGCTGTTGCTTGCTGCATGGATAATACATATAAAGGAAAACTCAAATTAGAATCGATTTAGAGTGATACATGCAGAGGCTGGAATGAAAAGAGAGTAAGGGGGGGAAGGGTAGAGGAGACTCGTGGTTGAGTCGGTGGGTTCAGAGTGAACCCCCTTCCTTCCTAAACTCCTCAGGGAAGGGGCTCTGTGCAGCTGGACCCGGTCTCCGGCTTGGACTCAACAGATATGTCTAAAAGATTTAGCAGAACTTAATCATAAAAGCACTTAAATGTTATATTAATCATTAATCAGCTATAAATATAATATAGATTCAAGGTAACAACATGGATGCTGTGTTATAGAGTGTTCTCGTCGGTACACACACATACAAAAAGATTTATATAGACAAATGCACAAAGGTAGCACACACATGTATGAATATGTATGTACACATGGGAATACATATTTTAAAATCCCCCCTTCCCCCGCCAATCAATGAAATATTCCTGTTAAATGCCTTTTTGGAGATTACTGGAGTTTTCTGAAATTCAGGTGAGCATGGTACCATTTCACTGAGGCTGTAATTCACGTAAGGAATGTTCCAAAGCTGTCAGGGAATGACTGATTATTCCTACTCCCATCTCCCACCTTGTCCAGGCAGCAGGAGCTCCTGGTACAGTCAGTGCTGCTCCCACCTTAGCCTGGCCAGTCCTGGTACAGTTCAGGAATGTTTCACCACTGAGCTCTTGTGCAAAGGCCAGAGCCCGACAGGAATTACTGAAATTGCAGAGCAGGCCAGAGGTTGAGGGGAGGGGAATGCACCACCACCATCATGGTGCTCTCCCCAAAGAGCTGCAGGAGCGGCTGTCAGTCTGCTTAGGGTGGTTTCTGGGTGAGATGGGAACTGACAGGAGAAGCAGATCATTCCAGTGTAGCTGCTGAACCTGAGGGGGATATCCAGTGGGCAGGACTTGGTGGGAATGTTCTGCTTTAAGCTGCTCAAGCTAAATGTAGACCATTTGTTTACAAAAGTTTCTAGAGTTTGCTCCAGCCCTTTCAGATAGATGAGCTGCAGCAGCATCTACAACATGAGAGTGAATGAAGGTGAACTCCTGATGCTGACGGTGTTTCTGGGTCACGTCCGGATTGCAGGAATGAGTTTGAATGGGACTGCAGAGCTGCCTGCTACAGCTGTGCACACAGCAGTGATGCTGCTGCAGCTGGACCAGCACCAGTGCCTTTTATTGCTTGATTGTATGGAACTGTAACAGCCCAGCTGGACTTCCGGCTGTTGTGCTGGATCCCAAAGTTAGTGGGAGCCTGGAAGAATAGTTGGAAGTAGAAGTTGTCAGTGGTGTGTGTTTGGGCTGGAGTTACCAAACAGATGGCAGTGGCAGAATGGGTGAGAGGCTCCATCAGGTCTGTCTGCTGGCAACAAATTAGAAAATAATAAAAGAAGAGAGATCCTGGCCATCAGCAAGGGAGGAGGAGGAGATGAGAAGTCGCAGAGTGTTCTGTCAGTGGTGAAGCACCAGTGTTCTATTCCTGATCCACAGTAAGTTTGGGATAGTCTAATAAATCCTCCAGACGGGTGTCTGCCAGCTTTGCTCAGGGTATTGTGCAGACACAGACAGCGTCTGGTTTTCCTCTGGAGGTGAATTGAAGACAGCCCTGTTTGTGCTGGTGGAGAGTGCAGCCCAGGCAGTGCGGGATCTCTGAGGGATGTGTTGTCACACTGACAGCCCTGCAGCCCTCCTCTGTGCTGTGTGCTCTGCCTGGGCAGTAGATCAGTGCTGTTTAGATTGAGGTCATGACCATGACCCCGGCCACTGACAGGCATAGGTGGTGCTTACAAACTTCTGCAAATTTGGCACAGACCAACCGCATGCTGCCTTAAAGTAGGAAAAGTAAGTGATAATTGAGGTGTGATAGCTGCTTGCATTATGGGTGTGAAGAAACGTCTCAGTTGGTGTTTGAAATAGTGGTGCCAGGTGCTGACCTTGGCTTTATCGATGGGTGCGTGTTAAACAGACCTTGTTCCACTTTGATGGAAACGCTACTCTTAAAATAGTGGTGCCCTTTGTTAGTTTTCCTGAGTTGTTCCTTCAATTTTTCATGTTACATATTCAGGTATCGCTCATAGCTCAGGACACCCGGGTTATTTTATGGACATGCTATGAATGGAAAAACCCCTAAAGTTTTATATTGGAAAGTAATCCTGAGTAATTTGGATATTCTCTTCCAGCTGTAGAGAGGGTCTAGTAAAGCGCAGCTTTTTTAAAAGTTCAGTGTGACTTAGTTGTGCATCCCTGTTTCCACTGGATTTCCATCTAGGCTCAGTTGGAGAGTAAGGCCCTAATTCTGTAGGCCGGGTACCCAAATTAAAATGGAGCAAGCAGTACAACTGCTTCAGCAGCTTTCATTTTGTTCTGTGCTGCAGAGGCAATTTTTAATGTTCTGTTCATCTCGAAGGGGAGCTTCATTAAGCTGGGAGCAGGGGCCGCATGACTGCTCCTCCAGGATGGTGAGCGTGCAGTGCTGAGCTTGAAAGGCAGATGCTTTCTGGAATTTAAAAAGGGCTGAGGACAAGCCAAAGTGGTGTTTGAGATTAACATTGTGTAATGAAGGTGACTGCTAAATTGAATTGGAGACAGAGAGCGTGCCAGGGTGGCAGTAGCAGCTCATGGATCACAGAGCTTGTCCCTTACACTGCATTTTTGGTGCTGCACCTAAACTTCATCATTCAGTTTTATATTATCACTACTGCTTAGTTTGATTGTGGCAGCTTGAAATAACTTAATATATATGGAAATGAGTTAACAAGGTTTATTCCTCGGTTGTCTTCAGTATCTGTGGCTTTTACAACCATGTTTATGTAACCAGAAAACATTTTATGTGCCTTTGTATAAGCCTGAGAGAATGGAAGTGGGAAACTGATGATGAAAGTGAGATAAATGTCCATTGTAACTAAAAAATGAGGGAATCCATTTGTTTGCTTTCTTCAAGCTTTCAAAAACAGTGATATCCCTCCTCACAAAAACAGGTGAGGAAAGTTGAGAAGGGAGAAAATACTTTTTTTCTAATACTGGTCTGTACAGTTCAGAGGAGCTAAGTAGGGAATGTTATAAAGATGGATGGATAAGAATTAGGAGGCAAACAGCATTCCTAGAATTAATAGAATATTAGAATAAGTACTCAGAAAAAATTTTTATCAGTGTCAAGGTATTTCATCTTCATCTCTAGACATCTTAAAGAAGTAAATTAAAGAGGGAACTAAAGAGGAGAGGGGATTTTTGAACAAATCCAGAGAGACGTAATACTGCTATGGATGAGAAAGTTCAGTTGAGGAAATAACACTTTTATTTGGTGTACTTAAACCCAAACTTGAGGAGGAAGCACAGAGCCTGCTTTTTGTGGAAGATGTGGTAAGCAAAGCACTGCTCTATTGTGATTTGGGGAGGTGGGGAAGTGAGGGAGCAGAGCAGTGGGGTTGTGGTCTGTGCATTGAACACCCACAGGGGTGGCTCATAAACCTTTTCCACACAGCAGGAGAGTTCCTATTTCTGTCTCCAGAACTGTCATGGGCAGGGAGAGTTATTGTTTGTGAAATCATTTATAAATAGCTCTGGGTGCTTGTGTTAGGCTTAGCTTGTCTCTCTTCTATACAGTTCCTGAGCTGCTTCTGTTTGCATTCAACTTTCCCAGTGTTTGTGTTGGGTTTAAGTTTAAGCCTCGCCTTTTCTGTGGTTTAAAATCGCAGTTGGAACTGTTCAAGCAAGTGCAGGCTGGGTCAAGAGCAGGACTCTGCAAATTTACCTCCACTTGCTCTTGACTCAGAGCACACAAGGTTTTGGGAACACTTATATGGAGTTTCCTGAGACTTGGATTTTCTGGTTGTCTCCTCATCCTAATGGTGTGAATTGAGAGACAGATGCTGATTGTCCACAAAAAGTAGTCAGATTGAATTTTCTTTACTGTTTAGCTGTAGTGACAGTCGTTTCTTGAAAGAGGAGCTCAGAGAAATGAAGCTTGAATGCTTTGGTCAAAATGTTTGCTTCCTGAGCAGCAAGATACAAAAATGGTTCCAATGTCAACGTTGTCACTACCAACGAGTCACAGAATCTGGAAAACTCTCAAACATTGAGCTTTGGCCTGTTAAATGTGCCTGTTAATTGGTTAATGACCAATGGTTGTTTATATAGCACAGTTAATAGTAACATCTGTTACCTGACTTGATGCTGCTTTAAACATTTAGATTATTGAAGCAGATCTTTATCTGCTTTGTCTTCCTGAAGTTGTTTCATTCTTAGTTTCAGTGGTTTGTTGCAGAGTTCATTAGAAGCCTCAGTTTTGGGGGGCTTGCCTTTGTTTCCAAAACTTCTGTGTGGATTTCGTAGCACAGCATTCCCACCTGTTTGCACACCTGCAGAGAAGAAGCACAGTGTTCCCTTCTGGGTGTGAGCATTTCGTTTTCATGTTTTCACAAGAAAACCCTCTCGTTCTTGTGCCAAGACAGAGAAGCACAGCAGTGTGAACACCTTACAGGGAATTTGCACACTTCAGAGGAACCCCGGTGATTGTAAACTCCCTCCTGAACCTTGCAGGGGGCAGAAGCGAGGCCGGGCTGCTCAGCTCAGCACTCTTCCTGGGTGTCTCCTTTTTTTTGGCTCAGGCAAAGGGCAGGCAGGATTCATTAAGCTGAATCACACACAAGCACAGAAAGCAATAAAGGAAAGCAGTCAACAACTTAAAATAATTGAACCAGGTCCTAAACTTTGCCCTGTAGTGAAGATTGATGTGCCTCCCACTATGAAAGGCTGGTGAATTTTAAGCAAGGAGCGAGGGAAGAATCTTATGAAAAGATTTTATAGCTGCAGCCTTTGGGGGTTGGTTGTCATGTCTTTTTTTATCAGCCAGGAAAGGAAAATTGAAATGAAGTCCTTGATTACAGGTGAAATTACTTTCATGCGTGTGTGTTATAAAGACAGTACCGTAGCAAAAGTGTGGCTCCGGTGTTGTCTTTCAGTGCGGGGCTTTGGTTAAATCCGCTCTGGCTGCAAGTGTGAGATTTTAACAGAGCAAAGTTGTGAATTTTTTAGGTAAGTGTGAAGCACAGTGCTTCTGGGATTTTTTCTCTTGTGGTGTAGTGGGCTGCAGATGCAGGATGTGCCAAGCAAAAGGGAGGTGGGAGTCAAATAAGCATCATTCCCACTGCAGAGAGCAGTTTTTGGTAAGGATGAATGCAGGAAACGTTCTGGAGAGTTGGTGAGAGTTGGGATGAGATCAGTTTGGACTCAGTCCCAGGAGCTCTGAATGCCAGTTTTCTTCAGATGGGTGCTTTTGGGAGTTGGTATTGAAATCTCTTGCATGTTGTCAGCCCAGATAAATGGGCTGTGTCTGTGGAGGCCTGAAAGCAAAGTTATGAGTGGAAAATAAGACTACAGGAAATGCCAAAAATACACTCAATTAGATTTCCTAAAACTTTGGAAGTAAAATAGGGGAGATACCTGGATGCATCTCCTTCATTCTTACATGAAATACAGGTAGTTGAAAGTAAGACTTCAATAAAATTCACAAAAGCAGGGGCTCTTCCAGGGAAGGTAACTTGACAGGCTTAGGAATACATTTCATTTCCTAGGGACTATGGAACAGAATCAGGATGCTTCCTTTCTCTTGTGAATTACTTTTAAGCTCAGGAAATAAATACAAGGAAATTTTAATTGAATAGGAAATGTATATCAGTAACAAAACTGTGCTTTGGAGGTGCCAGTGCTCTGTGTAGTAGCAGCCCTGGCGCTTCAGTCGTGGCAGAGCTGAACTCCCCATCAAAGAAGGATCCCTTTGCCATATCTGAAGGGCAGATGAGCATTTTTAGTAATGAATTGAGTGACTTAAAGAGAAATTTCAAGGTAAACTTCCACTGCAGCTTAATTATATTTTTAAGTAAAATTGGATTTACAGGGCGGTTTAAATTAGATCTGCCAATTTGGACTTGAAGAAAGGCTTTATGCTTGCATAAATAATGGTTTTGGTTTTCTTTTTCTTTCAACAGAGGTTGCAGACCTTGAAGCTAATTTACCTTGTGAGTATAACATTTAATAGTGTGCATTTTAAGGGGGAGAGGACCATTGAAGTGAACATTTTGACTGAAATATGGATGCTTAATGGTATTTGTTAACTCTGGGGAAAGCTGTGCAAAGCTCCACCACTCAGGCTTGAACAGATTTTCTCTGTTGCGTCCTCTTAAGGGGCTGTGGAGAGGTGGACCCTCATTAGTGTCCTTTGGAAGGAGTATTGATAATTTGCCTCCAGGATTTGATTGCTGGGGAGTGGGAGCAAAAGGTTCCTGGGACTCAAGGGTGCAATTAGTGCCTCACTCCTGTTTTTTCTTTATTCTCTCATTTTCGAAACGGGAGATTCTGATTTAGGGGCAGAGCAGATAGCTCAGCTCTCAGGGAACATGAACTCAACCTGCCGTTTTTTCACTTCATGTTCAAGATGTCTTTGTTGAAAGTGAAAGTACTCACGAAAATTAACTTTTTAAGAGTGATCCATATTCCCTAAAAAAAAAAGAAAAAGGCAAGATAATGTGGTTTTAGCCCTGGAATCTTGATATATAAGCCTTCCTTAAAGGCAACTATAGAGAATTTGCACAGAGTAATTTTAGGTAAACTTTTTTCAGTGTAGGTTGTGTTAAAGGCTAACAAATACCTGAAAAATGTGTGGGTTTAGTTATTACAATGGGAGTGCCTTACTGGGGTTTGTGTACAGTTCTAGTTAGGTTTCTTCAGGCAAATGGGGTTTATAACCGTGATACTATTGAGCTCCTTGGCTACAGAAAAGGAGCAGCCAGCTTGGTGGGTTAAGGAGCTAAAAACTGCATAATATGGGTGATAGAATATCCATGGATAGACTCAGCTCCTCATGCCAGCCTGTCAGCCACAGTCAGGAAAGGCCACTTTGTGCACGGGGAGCCAGCTTGGGTCGTGTCATCAAATGCAAACAAGGGGCTGCTGTGCTGGGAGCTCGCAGCTGTTGAATGAAACCACCGACACTTCCAGCAGATTGTGCCCTTTTCCCCACGCTTGTTCTTCATTGTCACTTTGTCACTATTCTCATTAAATTCATCTCTTCTGAGAGAGAAAACATCGAGTTTGCTCCATTCTGATTCTGTGATGCTCCAGAGCTCTGGGAAATCACTTGGCTGAAAGGTAGGGGTTAATCAGGGAGTCAGCTTGGAGAGTGTGAGCGATGATGTATTTGCTCTTCCAGCAGTGGAGGACTCACTCTCTGATGTAAATTTTTCTTTTGTTTCACAGGTACATGTAAAGTGAATTTTCCTGACCCAAACAAGCTCCATTACTTTCAGCTAACTGTAACCCCAGGTAATTCTTTTAAACATGTTCCTTATGTTTCTGTATGTTGGCGTTTAGGAAATGTAATTCCAAAAGGAATAAAGCCTCGAGTCAAAGAAAGTCTGGCTGTAATAGTGAATATTTTGTTAATGGAGTGGAGAAACTGGGCTGAGTTTTGGCAACCAGATTCCAATCAAAAGGCTTTCAAAAATGAGTAGGGTTAGGAAATACTCAGATCTTGTTTGCTTACTTTGACTGAGAACTTTTTTCCTCTCATCCCATTCCAAACCACCTTGTTTTATTTGCTGAGAGGAATCCTGGGCTGGGCATTCCTGCATTAGAGCCCTGTTGGGTTGTGTATTCTGTTGTACTGAGTGCTTGGTTCTGCAGAAGTGAAGAGATGGGTTATCAGTATAAAACTGCTGGAAACTTCAAACACAGGCATGCTCTGAGTCTTGGAATGTTCCAATATGTAGAAATCAGATCTTTTCTTATTAACACAAGTTTACTGTGAAGCTCTTGCTGGCAGGCTGGTCAGTAAAAACATTTTCATAAATTAACATTTCCCTGTAAGTTTCTTAATAGCCACCTGACATTAGTGTTTGCTGTGCATTTTGGAACAGAAAGTTGTGTTTTATGGATAAATTTGCTTGGAAATTTATTTAAACTTCACATGCATGTCACGTTTTAGTTGGAGACTGCAGCTGCTTAAATGAGAACATTGCCACGTGCAGTGCACAAAATGGTTTGAGTTGGATGTGCTGGGATCAGTGTCCAGCTCATTCTTGTAGATGCCCATTTTCTGTAGATGCTTTTTGACAACGGAATTTGAGTGAGGTGTGTCAATCACCCTGAAGAAAGAATGAAATCCTGGAGAAATAGTGGTGTGCACTTACTGGAGTGCTGGGGAGGTTTCTGCTAATCCAGCACTTTGAAGTCAGAGCGGCGCTAGGTGTCACTGTTGCTGTTCATTACCCCAAACCAACTGGCCCTTCCTCCAGCAGAAATTTTGGGTGGTCTCTGTTAACATGTCCATTCATGTGACTCCTTTTTGTGATGGAAAAATGAGCGAGGCTGCCCTTGTCAGCGTAATCAAAAATAAATGCAGGAGCTAATCTGGAGCTTTGGCCCTCTCGTTCTGTGTGGGAGTTGTGCTCATGTTTTCTTGGTGGGTGTTAATTCTGCTCGCACCAAATGCCCTTCAGTTTACATGAGGCTGCTTTATTATGTTTTGGAAAGGAGCTGACTTTACAAGAGCATCACTGTGCAATTTAGGGATGTATGAAAAAGCTGTCCTAACCCCAAGATGTCTAAATCCCAGGAACTGTTTTGTCTGTTCGCTGCTGTGCATCAGGATGCTGCAGGCAGAAACCAGCTGTTGAATGCAGAGCATGGGTTTTGTGCCAGCTCCGTTGCTGAAATGATCATCTTGCCAACGAGATGATCTTAATTAACATTTTGTTACTCTAAATATAGCTGCACAGCTGAAGTCTCTGCAGTTGCAGCCTGTCCCAAGTAAACATCTATTTTCAGCTGTGCATAATTCAGGTGTAGAATCTTGTGATCAGCCATAGCTTAGCACTCTAAAGGCAGAGCACAACACAGACCAAGAAAATCTTTGTAGTTCTCTGCCTCCCTTCAATACTGAAGTTTTCTCTAGTATGTGCTAAATCTCAGTTTCCTTGAGGAGGCAAAGAGGTTGTCACAGAAGTTTTATGGCTCGAGTGGGCTTGAGCCAACTCTTTTTGTATTGTCTGCACAGTATTGCAGGAATCCTGACTTTTCTGTGCAGTCATTTTGAGTGTGGCTGGTCTTGAAAGGACAGCAAAAGAAGCTTCCTTAGGCTCTCACAGAAAGACTGCTTTGAATAAGAAAATAAACTTGACCACCAAGCAGAAATCCTTTCAGCTCACTTGCTCAGCACCTCTCACAAAAACCTTTCTCAGCCAGTATTTAGTGTCACAAAATTATCCCGGTGACGGGAAGTTTTTAATTTAAAATGATTCTGTAGAAAATCTTGATGAGGGTGGCTGCTTTTTTCACGTGATTTGAGAAATTCCAATCCCTGGAGCTGCAGCTTTCTGCAGTGCACCATCAGTGGATATTTAGCAGCACATGCTGGAAAATGGCTCAGATTTGGATTTTTCTGCCGCAGCAGACAAAACTCTGTGTTCCCAAGGCAGGCACTGCTGGTTTTCTCTGCTGTCTGAAGCTTCTTTTCCCGTTTGTCATCTGAAACAGTTGCTCTGCCTTTGAAAAATGCCCTTGTGCCACCGCTCGCCTCTGTTCTTATTTTTGCACCATTATCATATTGGATTAAAATCTAGGGAAAATAAGGAGATAGATGCTTAGAGTACAGGCAGAGTCCTGCCTGCTGCACTGGTATTTGGAGCACAAAATTGGAAGCTGCGGACTGAAACATGGTAATGACCTGGAAAAAAATCAAGGAGGTGAGTTGAGGTAGCTTACACATGAGAAAAAACAGAAGAGTAAGTGCAGTTAATGCAATTTCCCTGCAGTTCCCAGGCAGCTGGACTAGTCTGGGGTTGGTGTGGAAATCTGAGTCCCATTCTAGGGGGATTCATAAAGACCCTGTATTCTGGTGAAATGCTCACAAATATTGGTGAGCGTGGCTGGTTCAGGGAGCTGCTATCCAAAGTGCATCCTTTGTGGCGTGCCCTAATTATCTTGCATTTTCTACTAAAGTGAGGAAGTAATTTGGTTAAGTGTTTTCCAGAGCACTTTGAGGCTTTAAAACACCCTACAAATGCAAGCTAAGATTAGTCAGGTTGTTGGTAATGAAACTTGAGAGTGAAGTGGGAGGGATGCTTGCTCTGCTAATACAGCTTGAAGACATAAATTTAAGCAGTAGGAGGAAAACCGTGGCTCAGACATACTCCCTTTATAGCAGGAGTCTCTGTGGCTAACGTCCTGAGTTATGTGTTAAAGCTGTTTGATTTGATGGGTTTATTTATAGCTCCTTCATCGCCGTTAACTCTGCCAGAACTTTTTCCCCTCACTTTTCCATGCCTAACAAATTGAGAATTTCTCTCCCAGTCTGAGAATTTATTTACTGGAGATGCTGAAAGATGGCTTCATTGTGAAGGGTTATCTTGTTAACGCAGTGTGAGATTTCTGGCTGGGTGCTGAGGCTCTCCAGAATTTTTAATATACGTTTGAGTGATTGGTAATGAGGAGCTTTATTGTTGCTTTACAAACACCGAGGGAGGATGGTATAAAAGAGGGGAGGAGAGATGTCTTGCTCTCCTAACTGTGTAAATATGTCCTTGCTTATTTTACAGCAGAGCCAGTAGCTTGCCCAGTGTGGTTTTTGGTTAGTGCTAGTGGATTGATGTCAAGGTAAAGGCAAAACATAAAATGAGTTGTAATGCGAGACAGTGATGAATATTGAATTGTCCTGGAGGGAGACTTGATCTGAAAGTTCTGGAGTGTTTCTTGTGGACAGCCATTGCAGTGAGAGTTCATTACACCTGGGGATTTTCTCTGATGTAAGACACACGTGGGTACATCCATCAGCAGGCATTTATTTCATTTTAGCCGCGGTGGAATGTGAAGAGCTGCTGGATGCTTTGCTCCAAGTGCAGCAAGTCAAGGAACCAGTGAAATTCAGCCAAGGAAAAGAACTTCTGGGCTTGGAAATGTGATAATTCCTGGCACTTGGTTAAAATGTATTGTAGTGCTAGGTGGTGGATAAAGTGCAGTTAGCTGTGTTCTGTTGGATAACTGTGGTGTTAGAGCTCCTGGGGGATATTGCACCGATTTTCCAATGATTCCTGTCTGGAACAGTGTCTCACTCTGAGTGTTTTGCACATTTAACAGGGAACAGTTTTATCAAAGGGTATCAGTGTAACTCACCTTTTACTTCTTCAGTAATGTCTTGCTTTACTGATTTTTACCTCTGTAAAAATATTTAAAAACAAAAGATAAGTGCTTTTTTCTTGCTTTTTCCATATAAAAATTAGTGCATGTCCCTCTACTTTCTGCTAAAGCGTAGCATGCCTGAGATTGCCTAATAAATCCAGCATATTTCAGAATTGAATTGGAGTGGGAATGGAGAACGGATTTGAAAAGCACAGGAGACAGCAACCCGAAAGAGGATTTTGATGACCTACAGTAGACAAGCTAGGTTTTTTTTGTTGTTTGGAACAAGCTAGATGATAACAAAATTCTTCTTAGTCTTTCTGTACACTGTGGATTGTTTCACAGAACATTTCTTTGCAATGTTGGTTTTAAAAATATAAAAAACCTGCATCATATATTGCTAACCAGCCCTCCTGGCCTTCACTGGGTCTGGAGCGCTCAAGGTGGTTTGAGCCAGAGCATCCCTCAGGTGCCTCAAACCCCCAGTGTGGGCTGGGTACCTGTTTCCCTTTTTTAGTGAAAAGCCTCAGTAATGGCAACGCCAGGCACATTTCAGATCATTTGCAAGCATTTCAGCTTCCAAGCACAGATATTTCAAGAGCTGCAGGCTGAATGTCATCCTATTCTATTATCCCTGGTTAAATGTAAGGAGATATTTTAATATGTCATACTTGAACATTTAGCCATTTCAATAATCCAGTACGGAGTTTCAGGTTGGCAGACGTGTTTTCCTGGCTGATATGTCATTGAGAGATAATTACAATGAAAGAGCCTGCTTGCTCTTACTGAAGTACACTCTGAAAATGCTCCTGCACATTCAGACTCCTCACCACGAGTGCTGGCACAAGTTTGGGAAGATGTGCTCAGTTCTGGAGCAGGATTTAGCAGTGCATCAGCAAGTGCAGGATTTCTGCAGCTCATTCCAAGGGTCACTGATGTGGTACTGCCAGCCACGTTCCAGGATTTTCCTCCTGCAGGCAGGAGAAGTTCAGTCCAAGGTTCCTCTAGCCTGCTGTCCCTGTTCCTGGGATCAGGATGGTGGGTTTTTCTGGGACTGTTGGCTCTTCTGACTTCAAATTTCTGCAGTAAAAACGTTGGAAGTGCAGGAAGACACTTTGCTCACGCACTCCTTGGATTAGCTAGCAGCTGGTGGTGCAAGCAGCTTAAATATTTGATGGTAACCCTGTGCTGTTGTTATAATCTTGATGTTTTTCTCTTACTTAACTATTCTCCTTGTTTTTCCTCTTCCAGATGAGGGCTATTACCAAGGGGGAAAGTTTCAGTTTGAAACTGAAGTTCCTGATGCCTACAATATGGTGGTGAGTGTTTGCCATTAGTCTAAGAGTTGTCATTTTAGATTTTCTTTGCGGGTAACAGGACTTCAGCGGGAACTTGGCATTGGGACTAAGAAAGGATCGTCTGTCTCTTAATAAAATAATTTTCTGCAACTGTCTGGCAGAAGCTCTTGGAAGTGCAGATGAGTCAGACCTGAGTGTCCTCCCTTCTGGCTGGGGTTCTGCTCTCCCCAGTTAATTATTCATGAGACCTGTATTTAATGATTATTCTCATTAAAAAATTACATATCTAAGAATGAAGTAAGTGAACCAAAAGGAAAAGGTCAATAGTTTTGTAATTTCCCTCCCATCCTTCTGCTTTGTTGCGTTACTTTTGGTGTTGATAGCTCAGAGTTCTTTCAGAGGCTGAAGAAGGAGTAGGGGAGGATCCTAGAGAAGAGTTTCAGGGGAGCCCTTTGGCTCCTGTTCAGCTGCACTGAGCCTAAATTCAGCATTATCCTGTCACGACTAGGTCGTGTTTGCAGTTCTGGGGAGTTGGTTGTGGGATGTTTGAAGTTCCCCTTTGCTTTACCAAAGAATTTCATACGATAACAAAAGTCACCCTTACCAACTTTTGTGTACTCATTTTATTTCCTTCAATTTTTGTATTCCAATTGTTCATCTCAACAACACCGCTGCAGGAAAGTATTTGCTGTGTGTTAACAGGAGAGATGAAGTTCAGTTTTGATCTGAGTTTTTTTGATTCTCAATTCCCATAATTAAAAAGTCTCTGGTTTGTTATGGTTCCCTGCTCAGCACTGGCAGAAAAAGCTTCAGAAAATGTTAATTAAGTATTTTTAAATTTCAGCACCTCTCATCCAGTACAAAACTAAAAAGTTTTTATTTGTGCAACTCAGGGAAAAATGCAGGAGGTTGAATGTTGGATTGTGGTGAGGTTATTAATGCAAGCGTGTGCTCACCGATATTGGGGGAATCACGCCGAGGCTGTGGTTGGTTTCCTGCCAGGCAGAACGAGACTGAACCAGGTGGTGCCCGTTTTCAGGAGAGCTCTCAGCCCACAGGCAAGGTTGGGATATCACACCTCTGCACTGGGAAAAGGAGTGGATACATGGAATTGTGACGTAGTGGAGGAGCACAAAATGGAAAAAAGAGGAAAAATTGGGAAGATTTTGCATTGTGGCCTGCAGCCAAACCACCCTGTGCTCAGCTCTGTTTAATGTTTAGTTTCAGCCAGTCTCAAGAAGTTCTTCAGAAACTGCTGGTGGAAGGTGGCAAGGAATATCTCATGGCTGGACTGTGGTTCACCCCCAGGAACCGGTATTCCCATTATGCCTCCTGGGGGAATTACGTTTTGTAGAAACAGGGAAGAAAAGAGCTGGAGCTGCAGTTGCAGGGTGGTTTAGCAGAGTGCTTTGGGGCTAGCTGGTGTCTAGAGAAAACATTTCAAATCCCATTGATTCCAGATTTCTCCTAGGAGCCACATCCCTTCTCTAGGGAAAGTTCTTCACTAGTGAAGAGCTACTGCTACGGGATACTTACCAATTAAATATATAAATAATACATAATTTCTTTTTAAAAAATTACAAGATCTGTTGGTGCACCTGTCCTTTTAGAATGCCAAATTATCAAGAATTGAAACTGTTCATTTTAAATGAGGGATCCCAGAACAGAAGTGGCTGCCTGGAAATGGAGCAGGAAGTGGATGCAGTCACTGCTGTGCCCCCCAGCTGAGGCTGGATCTACCTGTGCAGCTGGTGGTGGCTGAGGGAAAGGAGGAGTTTGAGCAAGGAAATAAAAGGATTTGGGGAGCTTTCTTGTGCACAGTGTCACAGGTGTTCGAGTGAAACATCATCCTGAGGAAATCCCACGTGGATTTGCAGGTCTGGTGGGGGGTTCAAAAATGACTTGGAAGAAGCTCGAAAGAGAAATTTTGTCTGAAGATAAATTTTGTGGTAGTGCTGCAGTTGTCCTGTCTGTCTAACAGGGGAGAAGGGGAGAGAGAGAAAACCTTTGTCTCCCTGTCAGGAGTGGGTTTTTGTAACCTTTAGCAATGAAAATCATTTTGAAAGGATAAAGGAATTCTTTTGTTTCCACAGTACAAAAAATGAGACACCAGTTAATTCACTGTGAGGAT
The DNA here is from genome assembly GCA_013400735.1 of Pomatostomus ruficeps. NCBI lineage: Eukaryota > Metazoa > Chordata > Aves > Passeriformes > Timaliidae > Pomatostomus > Pomatostomus ruficeps. Next base: position 292,892 of record VYZT01032981.1, on the reverse strand, counting down.
TTGGGGATTTTTTAAAAAGAGTTCCTATTAAGCTTTTTTTTGACTCATCAATACATTCCCTGTTTGAAGGTGCATATGGTAGAAATTTCCTCTTTTATCTTGATCTAATAGCATGGAATAAATTCTGCCGCTTTCCCTTGCTTGAGAACTAGACATCGTCTTTCAAAACAATGTGGAAGTGTAGCTAATGAAAAGCTGTGCTGTTGGAAAACTTCTAAGATGTTTGAAGGTTAAAAAGTTTGAGACTGTTTTCTCTGTGCCACTTAATTTTCAAAAATGCCATGACCGGTGTCCCTTGGGTTACTGCCCAGACATGAAGTGGAGGAAAGGCAAAATCTGCATTATCAATCCCAGATTTGTTGTAGTGATCAGTGTTTTTTCATCTAGAACATCTCTTTTAGGTATATTTTTGGTATCTCAGTGCCATGCGTATTTTCTTACCTTTTCCAAGGAGTCTTAATTAAAAAAAAAATTCTTAAAAAGGTAATTGGGAAGTTGAGAACAAAATGAGACAAAACCACACGATGCTGCTGTGCAAATACAGCTCTTGGAGCCGTTTTGCCTCTTGATTGAAGACTTCATTGGAAGAAGTGGAGGGAGATGGCTCCACATCTCTCTGTAATCTGTGATATAATTGAAGTTCTGCGAGGTGCTGGTGTGCGCTGATGGATTCCAGGACACCTCCTATCAGAAATAATCTGCCTGATTGAAAGCTGCACATCCTAATGGGGACAGCGGGGATGCAACAACGTGCTGTTGCTAAGCGACCAAAACTTTTATGTCCCGCTCTTTATTTACCTCACAAAACTGGAGCAAATGAGACTGTACTTCAAAAATCTGTATTTCAAGGCCCACTATGAAATTCAGAAATTTGGCTTGCCTGTGACATTTTATTTTAGTGTCTCAAATTCAGCTCTGAGGCGTTCTTGCTCAGCTGTGAACAGGAGGGTCTGTATTTAAAAGAAGTTACTTGATATAGGTGTTATCTTTGCATCCTCTGCTGTTTCTTAACAAATCCCTGATTTGGACAAGCCTTGGAGGAACACACTTAGTTTTTTGGTTTAAATTATTGTCTTAATAGTTAAGTACAAATAAACTAAATTACTTAAAACGTCTTCTTTCCCCTGAAGGAGTAAATTTTCTTGGCTTTCTTAAAAGTAATGTTTTTCTAAGGAAAAGCCCAGTTTTTATAAAGAATTGAGAAAAGATAAAAGGGCAGAGAAATCTGGCGTGACTCTTGTAGATTATGTATTATTTCCCTAAACATACAAACCCAGGCTGCAAATATCAAATATCTTTGCCTTTTTCTGTTTTATGAGTTACAACAGGGTTTTATCTTAAAGCATAACACAGTAATTTGTTTTCTCTCCTGGCAGCCTCCGAAGGTAAAATGTTTGACAAGAATCTGGCACCCGAACATTACAGAGACAGGAGAAATCTGCCTAAGGTAGGAACAGCATTCTGCTGGGGTTTTCTAACCTTCGAGGTTTATTGGTTTGATGAAATATTGTATGTAAAACTTTGATAACAGTATTTTTTCCACAGATTCTGCAAATCCATTGCATGTAATTTTTAGAAGCATAAAAAATCTACTGGAAGTCTCATTGTTGCTGTGCTTTAGGGATCCTGTAGAACCTGGCTTTTCAGGTTCACACTGAATATTTTGTTCTAGTTGGGGTAAAAATGTAAACTCCAACCTAAACAAAATGTAGTTGGGTTTTTTTTCTTCCCTCCCTCATAACTGAATAGTCCTCAGGCCCTGAGGGGACTTTGAGGCTTTACCATTTAATGCCCAAGTGTGTTAAGTTCTTGAAAATCCTGTATACGTCAAGAACAAGGAAAAAAGCGCTCCTTAAACTTTGACAGTAATTATTCTTTGTTTGCCATTTGTTTATTATAATATTTAATATCCACTAAAAAGGCACGTGTCCCAACTAGAACAAAGCATGGCTGGGGTCAGGATGAGTCAAAACACAAAACCTGAAAGCTTTACTTTGCCAGAGTGAGAGGCTTCTGTTGCTGGGTGGTTTTCCTTGATAGTAAATGTTTCCTCTTCAAAACAAATTTGTGACACTTTGCCGTTTCATCCTGAGTACCTGATGGTGAAATTGGCCAGAAATCAAAGATAAACAGAAGTGAGAAGCCTGCCTGTCATTTTTCAAGTTAATGGCATGCGGAAGAAAAAACAGATGAAGCAGAAGCAAAGCCCATGAGTGAGATTGAAAGCTGCTCTGAAAATCCAGCAGGGTTGTCACCATGTGTAGCAAATCAGTGCTTAAAGAGAAGCTGAAGTTTTCCTCTAGATTGAAAAATCATTTCAGTGCTGTGTTGAAGGTCCTGGCGAAAATGAAGTTTTTTTTTATTGCCCTTCAGAGGCAGGTCAGGCTCATCAGCCTGCAGAAAACTTAGATGCTCTGAGTGCAAGTAAAGGAATGAACAAGTGAGCTGTTTGAACCAGGGAACAACAAATCCCAGACTCCAAAGCTGAAGCTCCAGCTACAGCACAGCAGCTTCTGAGGTTAAATAAAGCCTCATGTCCAGAGAATCCCACAATGGCTTGGCTTGGAAGGGACCTTAAAGCTCATCCCATTCCACCCCGTGCCTTGGGCAGGGACACCTCCCACTATCCCAGGCTGCTCCCAGCCCCGTCCAGCCTGGCCTGGGGCACTTCCAGGGATGGGGCAGCTGCAGCTCTTCCATCTCTTTCAATGGTTTTAATTATAAAAGAGGAATATGGTGTTTGGAGCACCATAATTCTAATGAAGTGAAGTCATTTTTTCAGCATCCACGCTGAATTGTCAGATACCTTAACATACCAAACCTTGGAAATATCTGGCATCAGATGGAAAAACTAAAATAACGTAATTGCTTTATGCCTGGTATAATGAGTGCATTCTATGTATAGTTCTTGCAATCAACTTACACAGGAGTCTTTACGTTAAAATAGCTTCAGTTATTTTTAAAAGCAGAAAAATCATCTTCATCAGTCTTTTTTCCCCTCACATACCTCATGCTGTGGTACATGTTGGCTTGATAATCATCCCTGGATATGAAAATACACTAAATGGTTAAACTTGTGGTCAGGTGTGGCAGTTCTGGGCAGGAAAAGTGGTGTTTCTCTGTGCTCTATGGACTGAGTTACTCTGGACCATGTTATTAATGACTCACGTTAATTAGGTCTGGCCCATACTGGGTATTGCCTGCACTGCACATGTGGACAGAAAAAATGGAAATTTCTCCAGGACTGATCTTCCCCTTACAGTAAATTTCAGTCACTTAAGCTGCACATTGGGTCAGCTGGAGTTTCAGAAGGTTTTACTCTTCCTGGAATCATGCAGTTCCCCCTTCAGTAGATGTTTTTGAAAGATTTCTACAGGATGTGTGTATTTAAAAAGAAAGAATTTCTCAAAGCTTTCTTCCATGCAGGAATTACTCACAGAATGAGAAGACATTTGTTGAAATGAAAGCTGAGCAGCTGACTGGTCACAGTCAATGGGAGTTTTGGTTACTCTAACTTCAAAACCAGTGATTTTTGCAGTCTTCCCACAGGGAACCAGACACAAGGGTTTGGAATCCTAGTCTGGGAGGTCCCCTTAGATTTGGGAAAAGGTTCTCATGAGGGGCTTAGTGATCATTCCCAAGCTGTAGAAGAAGGAGGACGCTGCTCTAAAAACAAATTCTCTCAGCAAATGAGGAACATTAACCCAAGGGACACCTCTCTGTGTTCACTGCGTTCCTGCCAGTGCTGTGGGAGGTGCAAACGTCTCCTCCAGTCCTGGCTGGGGTGACCCCAGCTGGAGATGTGCCAGGACACCTCTGAGGCCTTGGGAAGGTGCAGGGCTGCTCATGAGGCGTAGCTGCTGCTCAGGTGTTCTGTTGCTGAATATTTTTATGATTTTATTTTGTTTCAAGTTCTCTCCTCACTGGGAATTTCGCATTGAGCTGTATGGAGAGGCAGACGGAAGTACTGCCACTCAGTTTGATAAGGAACAGACAAAAACCAAGCTTTTCTGCTTTTACTTCTGTCATGTGGACACAAACTGCAGCCACAAGATGCCATTTTTAACGTTGCACAAGTGGTAATGGCAGATGTTATCTTTTTGAAGGCACAGAAATGAGATGAGCAGCCCAGTTGAGGCGGGATGGGCTTGTCCAGGGCGATCATTCCTGTTCTGGGATCTCTGCACTGAACAAGGACTGCATTTCCTTGGATAAAAATTTGTCACGTTCATTAAATAACTACATAGCCTGTATGGTTTAGTCATCTACTGTAATTTAAAAATTACTTAATACCTGTCACACTGGAAATTGCTCAAACCTAATAGTGTCACTTTAACCCTGTCATTTCAGTAGCAGAAGCTGCTGCTGGTGGGGAATTTTTGTGCTTTGCTGTGTGAGTTGTCAGTTTGATTGCTCCTTACAGGAGATGTGATTGTCAGATGATGCTGGAATGAGTTTTTTAGACCTTTCATTCATGTTATCACTTTTCTGAGCAAGACTTCAGCTTATTTCTCAATTATGCTCTGATCCCCAATGTCTCCTTCTCGTGACTGCTGCTGTTTGGATCAGAAAGGTCCAGAAATGCCCAAACAGCTGAATTCACTTCAGTGGTTTCAACTTGCAAACAGGTCAGCAGCTCCACTGGACTTAATATGCACCATGATATGCTGGTCTTATGGAATTTCTTTACTGGATGTGTGCACATAGGAAATTCTGTATTTTAGATACTAATATTCATGTGTGTTTATATTAAAATTCAAGTTATAGTTTATAAGGAAGTTTTTCCTCCTGAGCAGTCAGACTAAAACTATTTCACTTTCTTGTCTTTGCCTGGAGGAAGCTGAAATCCTTTCACAGAAGAGAGGATGATGATCCTCTCTTTTCTAATTCGATGTCCCTCCCCAAAATACCCTTTTTTGGATTGGTTTGTGCCTATTTTGGTGAGAGCTGGGTCATCCTGCGAGGCCATCACTTCACCAGAGATGAACATGTTCTAAAATGCATCAGGGGATAAAAAAAACTTCAATGTTGAGACTGTCACAAGGGTTTCGTGTCACACTTGCTCTGCTGGAGGAAAATAATTCAGGTGTTTTGACAAAGGCTGAGCTCGGATGGGGAGTTCTGTAATGACACTGTGTCGAAGGTAATTTTAGGCAGACATCCCAACCCCTGGGGTTTAAAATTCCATTACCTGGATATAAATAGGGCAAGAATTAAATCTTATCTTGTGATTACTTCCTCATGTTTTCTGAGGAGGTTTCTGACAAAGGCACTTTAACCAGAAGTTGCTCTGTGTAATATGTGTGTCTTTTTTTTTCCAGTTTATTGAGAGAGCACTCAATTGATGGCACTGGCTGGGCCCCAACTAGAACGTTAAAGGTACCGTTTCCTTTTGGATGTCTGCATCGAACTAAACACATCTGGATAAATCCTGTCACGGCCTGAGAAAGAACCAGCTGATGTGGTTTGCTCTGGGAACAGCTGAGGGTTTTGTCTTTGAGCAACCCTCGGTGGCAGTGGTGGAGCAGGCAGAGCGCTGGTTGTAGGAATGGTGGTGGTTTTGGTGTGGCTGCACAGATCCTGCTCTGCTAAAAGGTTTTGTGGGTTGGGGTGACTGCTCAGGAGGCTGTGCTGCTTTTCACCCAGGCAGCAAACACAGGAGCATCCTGTGAGCAGCACCAACAGCAATCCATAACCCCGGTAATTTCCATGGGATTGATACTCCTGCCAAAATCAGTGCAGAGCCCTGAGCAGGAATTAATCTCCCTGGTGCTGTTCCCAGGAATGCTGCCAGAATGGTTTCTTCCCGAGCTTTAACAACATTAGGCGGAGAAAGGGTACACATGAGGTGTTTGTCTCTTTCAAAAACCAAATTGAAAATGACCTTTATCTGATACTTGGTTCACTTTTTGACACTATAAATGAGATCTATGACTTTCTTCATCTGTAAAATCTCTTCTGAGGCGAGCATGTGGCTTTCTGGAAGTAGAATGAGTGTGGTGTTTTGTGGATTTTCTTAATCTTTCCCTGTTTTTTTTTTCATTAATTGGTGTGATTTTGTTTTGCCCTTTGTGTTTCTGTTTTCATCTCAGGTTAAATCAAGGCACCTAGTAATGAAGTTGACTGGTTCTGTTCCTGTCTCTGTATTTTCATTCAGAGAAAGTTTTTCTCTGAAAGGGATTCAGAGAAAGTTTTCAGGCTACAAATTTTAAGTTTCAGCCATTAAAAAATGAGTACAAGTAGACAACAAACTTAAAAGATAGGAACTTCTGCTGTGATTGTTGAAATGAAAGATTCAGCAAGAGAAAAGGAAGTAGTGGCTTAACTTTAGAATGAAAAAATTCAAATCAGATGTCCTCCTTGGATTTTTTTTTGTTAGTTTGTTTTTTGACATTGAGGCTCCACAGTTGGGAGCTCACTTTTTACAGCTTTTCATCACCACAAGGGGAACGCTGAGAATTTACACAGAAGCACTTTGGATAATAATCCAGTCTTGGCCTGTTCTGGACCTGAAAGTCAGTATTTCATTCATCAGTAATATGAAGTCAGCCTGGTTTTGTAGAGAAATAGCACCCAAATCTGCCCAATAAAGCACTCTGAACTACTCCTAAAATACTAAATTCAATGGGCATGTCCTTCTGCCACAAAATTAATTCCAAGGGCAATAGAAAAGCCATTCAAATAGAGAATACACATGAGAAGGCCCATGCACAAACCCTGCTGAATGCAGCTGCATGCATGGAGCCTGTGTGCTTAACCCTTTAGAAGGCTGAAGTTCTTGATTGTGTCTCATTTTTGAATCCTTGTGGTGGCAGCAGAGCTCTTAAGTGAAAAATCCTTCAAAATAAACCCCTGTGACCTTTTAAATACTCTTTTTTTAGTATCAAGTGGGTAGAAACATGAAGAACCTTTCTGAAATAAAAATGGAAATCTGCTGAATTGTCTGTAAAAATTACCTGATAAAATGTATTTTTAACAGTGTGGAGGATTCTTAAGGGAGGAAGACCCAACTCAGTTTTGTTTTCCAGCAGATTTTTGCACTTGTTGTCATCTCATCCATGATTGAATTCTCTTCAGGTTACCAAGTGTTGAGCTTTATCTTTTTTCCCTTCTTTGTGCTTGGGAACACGTTTCCATGGACCACTGTGAAGAGCAGCCTGTGAGAGTGAAGGCACTACAGAATGTGCTGCTTCTGAATTCCTGCATTAGAGACTTTTGTAAAATCAGGTTCTGAAGAGAGTTGGGCTTTTACCCTGGAACTGGTTTAAAACATTAACCTGCCCACCCGTCCATATACAAAGTTTTTAAATCACTTTTTTTTTAATCCATAAAAACACTCCAGAATCCCAAACCCTTAGATAATTGCTGGTAGTGGTTGGTCTCCAGGCTGTGGATTGTGTGAACATTGCTGCAGAGCTTTCAGGCTGAGCTTTGTGTCATCTTTTACTCCTTTGTAGTGAAACATGAGTTAGCAACAGGAGCTGATTTACCCTTCAGTCTCCATTCTGCTATGCTCTGCATCATTTTATTGCATACTCCCCTCTCTAAACCAGCTTAGTTGTAAAGCTGGAGACTGCTGCAGTTATTTTGGGCCCTACTCAGAGTGTCTGAACTTGCTTTTCTCCTGTTTTTAGGTGTTACGGCCAAAATAAAAGTTTTCCAGACAGAAAGCAAATTGATGGCTTTAATTCCATGCTCTTTTCAGATTTTTTCATGTCCTTGGGAATACCAGCTTTTAAATACCTCCTATCATTTAACACTCCTGCTGTTACTGTGCTTTGTCCCCTTCAATAATTTCAATTTCAAACTCCAAAGTGCTTTAGTAGCTCCTGTTAGTCCTCAACTGGTACCTTATTTGCCAGGATTATCACCTGCCTAGCTAAGTTAGGTCTCCTTAATATTCCTCAGCTTTGTCCTAAATGCTCGTTTTCATTTTGCTATAAAAACATCTCTGGTGATTGATTTTGCAAACTGAACAAGGGGATCTGTATTTTGATTGCCTGATTGGTTCTAAAAGTCAGGCTCCTTCTGCAGTTACCTCTAACCAACCACAACTGGAAATTGGTTCATAAATCAGTGGCTGATTGATGAACCTTAAAAATAAACAGAGCACATTTGGGCAACTCCATGGAAGGCTGAGCACATGAACATTAAACCCAGTGTTTGAAAATGTATGATGAATGTTCACTGGGAATATTTATCCTTTTTCTTGTAGCTGGTGGAGATCCAGCTGGTCTCAGCTGAGATGTTTTCTGGAGGATTTCCATGTTTATTAGGTGTTGTGTGCATTTCAGTTTTTCACTGAGACAGTTGGAAATGTGCTGGGTTGTGTCATTCTCGTGTTGGTGCTGTCAGGAGAGGCAGGAGCAGGAATGCCAAATGTCAGGGTAGTCAAACTCCAGATCTGCAGAGAGCTTTTCATGCCCACCCGTAGGAACGCGCTGTTTTTTCAGGAATTTCTCTCCCATAACTCCAGATACAAGGTTAATAAATATCTGTCTGTGCTATTAGATTACCTGATCTAAAAGGAATTAAAGCTCATTTCCAGTAAACCATTGCTGCTTGGAGTTGATCCTTGAGAGCCTTGCTTATTTAATTAGTGTTTTAATACTAAATGGCAACATTTTGTCCTGTTTGGTTCACTGGTTCTGCCGTTGTGTTCAGGCAGTGGAATGACTTCATTTGGAATTATCCAAATGTCAAACTCATCTCTTGGAGAAATAAATCACAGGGTCGTGACTTAATTTTTCCAGTTTACCTCTATGTTTAAGCATCAACCTGAGTGGTTTTGAAAGTACAGAACTTTCATCCATCATCTTGAGGAAGATAGATGGTCTGCTGTCAAAATCAGCTGTAATTAGTGTAGAGGAGTATTTTAAAGAGACAATAAAATAACTGTCACTGTCTTGAGGATGAAGGGAAAAAAGAAACCTGTGTGCTTTATGTGACATTAATTCTTGTTGCTCAGGCTGTTTTTCTCAGCATTATGGTAACATTGTACAGCTGTTGATTTATTCAAATCCTGTTTTGGAGTGGGTCTTTTTATCTGTCTTACCCATTTCTAAAAATTGAATAAGCCCCAGACAAAAAGAACCCTTCAGACCCAGCATTTGGAAAGAGAAGCTATAAACCATTGAAGACAATCTTCTGTGTAGATCTGACATTCAGTTTTTTCTGAAAATATGCTTCGGGAAGTTTTTCTCCAGAGATACATTTTGACTTTGTAAATTGGCTTTATCGGTTCTGAAAGAAGTGATTTATTTCTTTCCCCTGCAACATGCCCAGGCTGGTGAAAATACACAACTCAGTGTCTTCTCATAGCTTCTGCTTCATAAAAGGTTTGCAAGATTTTAATTTTCTCTCTTTAATGTCCCCTGGCAAAGCCAAATCTTTGGTGTAGGTACAGTAGCTGTTATGAGCACGTGAGTCAGGAGAGCTGAGATACCTCAGTAAGTCTCATTAAACTGTGGCTGTCCTCCCCAAATCGTTGATTTCTGAATGTGCCATTTGTGTCAGCTTCAATCCACGGAGCAGACTGGCTACCCAGGGTGATGGCTTTGGCGTTCTGATCACTGTGGTGTAGTTCATTAAGAAGCCATCAGAGAATTCCCCAGGGAACAATTCATCCAGGATTATCCACTTGCCATGGAGTAACCACGGGGACAAATGTCAAGGAGTCAGTAGCAGAAGTGAGGGATTGGAGAGCTGTGCTCCTGCACACTTGGCAATTCACAGCTGCCTCTGTCTGGGAGAGGAACAGGCTGGGATTGTTCCTCTTTTCTTCCCCCTCCTATATTTAAGTACAAAAGAAATGGTTTTGCAGCCTTCCTCCTTGTTTTGTGTTTGCTAACTGGAGCAGTTCATGCTTTTTGAGTTACCCAGAGCCCTGTAGGAAGCTGCTGTTGTGTTTCAGTGGGAAGCGTGGGCAGGGATGGCAGGCACATGGCAATTGAGGTGGTGAAAGAAAGGTGACATTCACTTCATCACCTTCTTCTAGGTGGAAACTGTTTTTCAATTTTGCAAGATTAGACAGGAGCGGGAGAGAAGATATAAAAGATTTTATTTGGGAGGAGACACACAGTTTAGGAGGGAAAGAAGTTTTTTCGTAAGCTAAAAAATGCCTACATCTCTGGAAGGAAAGCTTTTTTTAAAATTTTTTTTTGTTCCCTAGGACCAATGATAAATTTGGTGGGGTGGCATGAAGTGTGCTTGGTTTTTTAGGCTGCAGTGAAGAGAGAAAGAAGCTGGGCTTGTTTTTAAGAGATGGTGGAAGAAGGTGAATGGAAGAGGAAACACCTTGAGGTGGTGCACAGGCAGACAGGACAGCAGAGAGCTGCCCCAGGACACGGCCATGCATGGCCTGACTGAAAGCAAGCTGGGCTTTGGGGTGGCATTTCAAGCCCTTTTTCAAACAAAGACCTGTGCTTGTGTAAATGACTGCTGCTCCTTTTGTTCCTCTGAGTGGGTTAAATTGTTTGTTTATAAAAAATGGTTTAGCAAGGAGCTTTGATTTAGTCGGTCTGTTAGATCGGAAATGCTCCTTGGATCTCCTAAAGGAATTTCTTCGATTGGAAGTTTGCAAGGTGCTTTTGTCTGGCTTGCTCTCTTCTTGAATTAATGTATTAAATACACTTTGCCTGTTAAAGGAGAATCTTAATTTGCAATTTCTGTGTTTGCTCTCTCTTCAGAAGTGCTTGTGGGTGTCTTTCTGAAACCCTTTTCTGTGACATGGTTTCAGTGGCTTTGCTTATGTGAAGTGATTGTGAGAACTGTCACTTGGCAAGGTCAGTGACTAACTGAGTTAGGACCTCCTCCAAATGCAAAGCTTTGAGACTCCCTGGCCTCAGGAGAGGCTGTTTCAAAAGCTGCATTGAGGATTTTGAGTCACTGCTCTTGAACTTCAAACACTGCTGCAGCAGCAGGTTTTTTCTCCTCGTTTGGCATGCTGTAAATAAATCTGTGGACAGGGGTTCAGTGTAACTTTTCACTCACATGGAGCAGAGAAATAGCCCAGAATGAAAAGGGACGATTCTAAAGGGGTGTTTACAGCAGCCTGGTGATCTCCTGACTTGCCTGTGTTGACTTCCCCATGCTGCAGCCCAGAACGGTGACAGTGCCATGGAGCAGGGTGTGCTTCCCTCATTATTCCCTCTTCCCCTTACCCTCTGTGGATGCAATCAAGAGCCCTGGATCTTGATTTCCAGTGCCATCATTGCATCCTCTGAACTAACAGAATGATGTGAATTAAAGCCACTTGCATATCCCACACCTGCCTTTGACCCCCAAAGGTACCTGACCCATGGGTGACATCTCATGGGAAACTTCTGGGATACCGCACAGGGAACAGCCTGGGCACGGCTGGAGCAGGAGCCAGGTAAAGCAGCTCGAGGAATTTGGCAGCCCTGGCTGCAGGTGCAAAAAGCAGGTTTGGTACAAACGCAGAGGCTCTGAGCTTTGCCCTGTGGCTGCCCCTCAGCGGTGAGGCCCTTGTCCTCAGTAACTTTGATGTTGAACAGGGAGAAGAAATGGGATGAAAAGCAGCTTTGCAAAGGAAGCAGCCTTGTCAGGCGTTACCCTGTCAGGTTCAGGTGTCTGATCTTGCACGAGTGGGTTCTCACTGAAGGGCAGCACCAGCAAGGTGTGCACTGTGAACATTTTAAGCAGCCACCTGCCCTGCTCCTACCTGTGGAGATAACCTTTAAAAATTCCTGTACGTAGGCTTAACTTTGTTTTCAGAGTATTTAAGCCCCAAGTTCGGTAAATATTTGAAGCCAAGCCTGGTGCTTTAGTACACTAAAGGAGAATAGAAGTTTTTGAGCTGTTAAATCGGACAAGATCTCCGGTGGCTTGCACATCCTTTTAGTTCCTCAGGAACACCCAAAGCAAGCATCCAGGCCAGTGCTTATCAGCATGCAGCCAGCAGCTCTGCTGAAGTCAGTAATGCAAAGTGATTATTTCTGCAATTCAACAGTGTCGAGTTTTTCAAATACCAAATACTTGCTTCACTTCTGCTCATCTTTTCCATCCCACTTCCCTTTCTCAATATCCAGGATTTAAATCCAGGCTAGCCTCAGGCTCATTACAAAAAGTGTTGCCCTCTGGTAGTAATTTAGTGTTATTTTTTATGGAGCCATGCAGGGGTATGAAATGAATCCAGCAAATCATAAAACTGGAATAGATGGAAACATCAAAAATGGTATTAAGACTTTCACAGGTAAATTATTCAGTAATAATAATAATCCTGTTACGCTTTTTGGTGTCGAGGGTGGCAGTGGAGATGTACAGCATTCTGACAACTTGTGCCCTTACAGAGGGTTTTGTTGGGGGGGTTTTTGGTGTCTTTTTTTTTTTTTTAATAGAACTCTATAAAACCAGCCTGCATGAATCAAGCACCTCAAAGCCTTAAAACCAGGGTTCAGCAAATAAGAATTTGGGAGCAATTTATTATATAATGGGAAAATGTCACATATTTTCTTTGAGCTGCACCATTTACTCGTGTGAGGTATTGAGTAGCAGGAATTTTGTGTGGAGAGAGCTTGCAGGTGTCTCTGGGGAGGTTCTGGAGGACCAGAGGTTCAGCACTGCTCAGTGTCAGGAGAAGCTGAGCTCTTGAGCGTTTCAGGAGGCACTCAGTGGCTGACTTGCTCCTGGTTCGTTCCTTTTCAGCCACGCTGGTGCCTGAACAGCTGTGGACAGTTTAACCCTGGGAATGCAGGTTTGGCATTCAGGATTTAGAAAAGGTCAGACCCCAGAGTACTCAGGTGACCTTGAACCTTTTCAGGATGGTTTTACTGCTCAGTATTGCGATTCTGCATCACATTCTCCAGCTGCAGCCTCCTGTCTCATGGTGTAGGTAGAAGGCAGCTTCGAAAAATGTCGTTTTCTCCTGCAACTCTGCCTCCCTGAAGGACAGTACAGCCTTGGAGGGCAGCAGTGGAAGGGCCTCCTGACCTTTGAGGGCAGAAATCTGCTGGAGCAGAGGGGTTGCCCAGAGCTGCTGAGCACCCTCTGATGCCTGGATGTGGGAGAATCCAGTGGAAATTGAGACCTTCCTGCCTTTGCCACTCTCCAGGCTCTCCATGCCACTAAAATCTTCCTTTAATGTGTGACCTTAGCACATCACTGCTTTGTACTAATAATTTATCCCTGGGATTAATACAGGTTTCCTTAATCCCATGCTCTGCTAACCTCTGCTCTGCCTGGTTTCTGGGCCAGCAGTTGAGCAAGCACAGAGCTTGAATAAAATGTTAAACAATGATTTCCATCAGTTATTAGAAATAGTTCATTTTCTCCTGCTCGCCAGGGAGCTGGCAGAGTGGTTGGGAGTGAGGATGACTGCTCAGCACCAGTCTTAAAATTTACAGATAAAGCTGTAAATAAATGTCTGGGCCATCCCTGCTGTGCAGTTTGTGTGTCTGTGCTGCCGCTGAAGGTGATGGGCACGATTGAAAGTTGTCTTTGCCACCCTTGAGAAGGTGCTGAGGCTGGAAACGCTGTCAGGGCCAGCCCTGCTGGGCAGATCAGTGTTTAAAAGCAGATGAACGGAGTGGGTTGTTTGTGCAGGATCAAAGGGAAATTGGATCCTGAGAGGCTGTTGGCTGCATAGCGCTGACATCGTGTCTTGTTCATTAGGGCATAATTGGACAGTGTCCTTAAGGGATATGGATTTCTGTGGTGCACACTCTCAGCACAGGGCCCAGAACAGGAAACAAGCTCAAATGCACTCATTTATTGAAGTTCTTTGCTGTGCATAGGAAGTTCTTTACTTGGAGGCTTTATCTTTGTTGTGAAAGGTGTATTTTAGCTGTGGAATGACTTTAGACATTTGCTTACATAAGAATAGTATTTCTCTCTACTCCTTCTACACCTCGCTCTCTTATCGCTGGTATTTTGACAGTTTCAAGTATTTGTCTGACCTCTTTAATTTTAAGAATAGGTTGCTGAATTAAGTTTTACACCCACCCTTTAAACTGAGCAGTGCAGTTTGCAGTTGGTGGCATATCCTGAGGTATCACTCCTCTCCTTGAATGCAGGAGCAGCAGGAATAAGGCTCCTGTACACACAGAAAGATCTGATCTGTTTGAATGTGCAGTATTTGGTTTTTGTTGACTTCTAAATATCAAGTGGCAATGAAACAGGAAAGTTTTTTTAACATTTGGATTTAAATTAGTAAAACATCACTCTGAATCTAGATTTTTTCCCCGTTATTTCACGGATTAGTAGAAAAATAAAGTTTGTGAACATGTTAAAACTCCTGAAATGCATGTCTCACTAACTGTGTTTTTCCTTTGCAGGATATTGTCTGGGGGTTAAACTCCTTATTTACTGTAAGTAAAGGAATATTTTGTATGTCCACTTTTCTTTTTCCTGCCTGGTTTAGTTTCAGAATCACCTCATGCCAACCCTGTGTGTTGCCTCTAAAAGTTTAGGTCTTTATTTCCTTTGGCTTCAGTGGGTGTTGGATGAGTATGAAACCAGTTTGTGCTTTTGTTTGTGTAACTCATCCAGACTGCCTGGAACAGCTGTTTGTACAGGGATTTTACCTTGCTTAGAAATATTAAGAGATATTTTGATAACAAATTACTTGGGATCTTCCACACAGTAAGAAACTGCTTCTGCTGGTTTGCTGGAAATAGAAGTTCATACTGCTCTGAGAAGGAATTGTGTTGGTGTTAGCCTTTTAACAATGCTGTTCAGGAATTAATGACTGCCCTGCAGTCTCATTCCTGTTTTGAACACTTATATTCCTATTCAGGGGCCTCGGTATCCACCCACAGAGTTTGCAGAAAACCTGACTTGTCACAGAATTGATATCGTTTTATTCAGGGATCCCATTTCCTCCCTTTTTTTAAGATTGATGGGAACAAGGAGCCTGTAATTGCAGGAACACCTTGAAAATGGAGGAGAGGGCAGGGAGTTGCAAGAGGCAGGCAGGGGGCAAGAGCAGCTTTTGCCCTGTAGTGGAGAGAGGCTGAGTCTTTACAAAAGGTACCTTTTTTGGGGTTTCCCTTCCACAGCCATCACTGCTGGTTAGGAAGGTCAGGAGGAAGCAAAGACCAACAGTAACTTGGTGGCCACATTTCTCATCCCCTTTGGAAGGAGCCACCCCAGCCACTCCAGGGAGTAGAAGGAGGCTGGGATTTCCTGACATCCAAAGGTTCCGTTTGTTTTTTCAACAACTCCTTTGAAAAATCGATGTAAAAGTTTGGAAAGCATTCACCTTTCCAGCAAAAGTCAATTGCATTTCACGATCAGTCTGTGCTTGCCAAGTAACTGTAAAGAAGCAAAGTCCTCTGGGGCTACAAAGAGGGACCTTCAGGGGCAGAGCTGCTCATAAAAACATGGGACAAAGAGCTGCAGAGAGGGGTGGTCATGGCCAGGAGACCACGGGGATTTGTCAGGGCTGGTGAGAGCTCTGCTTCCCTCCTCGATTTCCCTCACACGCAGCATCCTATAAACAATTAGGTTTTGAAAAGCTGGCACTGGGGTCACGTTGGTCTGGCAGATTCATGAGGGGTTTTATTGAAGAAAGTGAGTGAAAGAGAGGTGGGTTGATATCTTGGTTTGAGTGAAACGTGGGGTTTGCTGCTTGAGGATGACTTAGGACTGCCCGGAGCCTTTCACGCTGTGGGACAGTGGGATTTCACTGAACACGGGCTGACCTCAGACTGGGGAAAGGTCTGGGCTGCAGGCAGAACAGGGGCCTTGTGAGTCAGTGTTGTTTTTCATGATGATTCCTCTTCTCCATTGTGTTTAACCCTAGACCCTTTCTCCTTCCAAAGTTAATATTTGAGATTAAACTGAGAGACCTGAGGTTTGTTGTGACTGTTTCTGCTCCCTGACCGCACATGTCGGCCCGGAGTCCCTGCACTCCTTTTCCTCTAGGCCCTGTGTTTCCCAGAGCACTGCAACTTCCCTGTCAGGCTCCAGCTTACATAGCTCTTCTTCACAGAGAGAATTAAATTGCTTTTCTATGGAGGTGGCGTTAAGGAAGCTCCTACTTTATCAGCACAGCGTTTGCAGAAGTATTTTAAAGGTTTACTTTGCCCTTGAACAAAAACCAGCAGGAGTTGTGCCTCCTGAAAGTTTGAATGTTCCTCCAAAATTTAGCTTGAAACTGTTTTCCAGTAGAAATGCCTTCACTTCCAGGGAGAAGTGTCATGGGGCCGTGTGTGGCCCACACCAGAAGGGCTTAAATGCCTTGATGCTGTTGCCATTTTATTGTCCTGTGATTTGGTTTCCAATTACCAAACTCATTTGCATTTACCTCTGGCAGGGACACCACCAAGGTGGTGATTAAACCCTTCCCTTGCTGCCCTGTTTGCTTTGTTCCATTATCTTGTTCACGAGGGCTTTGGGCTCCGTGTGATGCAGCAAGTGGGAGCCCTGCAATGTTCTCTCTGTTTCTTTTCCAGGATCTTTTGAATTTTGACGATCCTTTGAATATTGAGGCTGCAGAGCATCATTTGCGTGACAAGGTGAGTCAGCGGTTTATTTAAGGCAGGTTGTTCCTAAACAAATACACATTCTGTACTCAGCAGTTCCCAGCCAGTCCTTTTAGAGTGTTGGAGCTGCTGCTTGAGGCGGTCGAGTGACTCATTGTACCAGTTATTCAAACAAAAAGTGCTTTCTCTGGGAAAGTAAACTCCACACAGTAGTGTTAGTCACCATGTGCTGGGATTGTTGACCATAAGGTGGTCACAGTCCCAAAATAGATGATCTTTTCCTTCTTGTGTCTGAGATTTCCCCTGAAGTTGTGCGTGTTCTGTGCAGCAAGCTGATGGTGACTTGGTTTGGCATGGTGACGAGGGACCTTTACCTTAGAAGATCTATGAAAAGATCTCCTCTGTCTCTTTCCAAAGGCAGCTTTTTAATCCAGAGCTCTTACATGTTACATGTGTTTATAAAGCCTGGAGAAATCTGGGCAAGTTCAAAGAACAGGAGTGGAAACTTCCATTTTCTTTTTACCGATCCTGATTTTCATGTGTGTATTATGAACTGGGCAAAGCAAAACATCGTCTGGATTAGTGGCCTGGTGAACACACATGAGATGTGCTGCTCACCTGTGAGAAAAAGCGCCAATTTCCTCTTTGGATCCATCTCCAGAATTCCATCATGTTGCACCACATAGATGTGTTCCTCAAGCACGTGGAACTCACACTCAGTATGTTCAGGATCTCTTGTTCTAATTAAACTCTTCCGACACTTCTGTTGGAGTTAACCTTTAAGATTGAAGAAAGCTTCCAGGTAAGCGAGTGTTGATTTGAAGAGTTCATTGAAAACACAGTCAGGCAGTGCACCTAATTGATCTCATTTTTTCAAGAGGAAATATCAGGATTGCAAGTTCATCTTCCCAGCTATCTTTTGATTAATGAGATCTTGTCTCTGTTCAGGTATTCATTAGTGTTTACAGGGCTGAGATGAGAACATAAGGCCAAGCTGGAAAAACTTGTCTGGAAACCTCCTCTGGAAGAGAGGGGGTTTGGGGTTTTGTTGTATCATGGAATTACAGGATGGTTTGGGCTGCAAGGGACCTTAAAGCCCATCCCATTCCACCCCCTGGCCCTGGGTGGTTAAAATTGTTATCCTGCACCTCTCAGCCTCATTGAGAAACTGGAAATCTTGGCAATCCACAGAAAGGAAAGTACTACCTGATTTAAAAAACACACCTCCCTCAAAACCAGAGGTGAGCATTCAGAATAGGTACTGCTACACTAATTGCATGGAAGTTGTTTGATGAAATAAAAAGGAAATTGAGTGGGTTTTTGACAGTCTTCTAAAGTACAAATATTTTTGAAAAAAACAAATTTTATTTATTAAACTCTTAGGAGTCTCATAAGCATCTGTGAAATTTATATGCCATTTTAATTTTTTTTTTAGCTTATCTGAATGTAGTGTAGGTGTTTCATTGATAGTGACAGCACCAGGTAGGGCTGGATTTTCTGTAGCGTGTCTTGTGGTGACATCAAAAAACCCCAGTGATGCCTTTGTGGAGAGAATAAGTAATGCAGGGGAGAGAAAAAGCTGCAGATGCAGACTGAGTTGGTTTTTTTGCTTCCCCCTGGCATAGATGTCATATTTTATATAAACACTTTGTTGTGGAGCCAGTCTGCTGTGGTCCCATCCCGGCTCTCCAGAAATACCTGCAGTGCCCAGTAGGGTTAATAAGGGAATGCTAATTAGCTTTCTTTCCTCTGAGAGTTGTTTTCATACAGACAGTGCGTGTGTAATGTATGCCTGCATGTACAGTGTCTGTGTGAACAGATGTGCAGATGCATCTGTACAGAAACAGTTCTGCACACAAACATCTGCGTGCAGAGATCCTGCCGGGGGATCCGGGCGTTGGAGTGCGTGGGGTGTGACAGCCAAGCCCCAGGGCCCCGGGCTGGCTCCCGTGCTTCTCCCAGGGAAATGACTCAGGGTTTCACTGGGGGCCCTTTGGACTGGGAATCCTGGCGTTCCTTTGGTGACATTCCAGGCCGAGCCTGGCTGCCCCAGAGGGTGACAGCTAATCCCAGGCCTTGCCTGTGCTCATGGAGGACGTGACGCTGGGGTTTGCTTGGTTCCAGGCAATCACAAATGACTCCTGCCTTGCAAATGCTGGAAAAAGTCACATCAGAGACAGCAAATCCTTACTGCTGATTCTTGGGAAACAGCTGTGCTGGGAATGTTTGTTAGATCAGCCTGGAAGGGGCAGTTATGATCCCTCCCTGTGCAAGGCATATCTCCATTTTTGTATGAAATCTGTGGGTTATAACTGAGCACATAGTGACTGCTTTTGGAAAAGCTGCCTTGTTCTAAGAGGGAAAATGATACAAAATTCAGGGCTCGAGTTTTATAATTAATTACTTTATTAACTTGTCTTACCTGAGATGTGTGTTAGTGCAGCTTCAGCTTCCAGCCCTCCAGGACCTTCTTTAGTTCCAGGAAAGAGCTGTCAGTTACTGAACTTCGCAGCTTCCTTCAGCCAGTGAGCATCAAGTCACGTTTACAAATTATTTTTTAAAATAAATATCTTTGTTTATGCAGCTTTAATCATTCTACAGTTCTGCCACACACACTTTGCCAGGTGCCAGTAATTTTTCAGAAGGCTGTACAACAAATTTAAGCAGAGTCCTCAACATCTGTTTTCACGAATTAGAGATTCCTGGTGCCCACATTGCTCTGCAGTTGGGTCACAGTCGCTGGAAGATAATCAATCATCCTCTCTTGGTGTAGAGCTCAATGAATAGGAATAAAAGGATGATTGATGTCTCTGTGTAAACTAAGCAAGGGCTTTCCCAACATTCAGTCTTCTCACACTGGTACAGTCTCAGCAGTTTGGTGCTGGGAGTTTTCTTGCTGAATTTAAAGAAGCTCTTACTAATTAATGAACTTGGACCACTCTGCATTTAGCACAGAAGTCAGTCTGTCAGTAATTACATGAATGCCCAGAGCCATTAATTGTCAATCAAGTAAATTCCATGGATTCTAAAGCGATGAGCAAGTGTTTTAAGTTTTAATAACTACTCACTTAAAAATGACATGCTAAAAATTGTGGGGTTTGATGGGTTTTATAGAGCAAACACGTGGAGCTTTGCTGTTTAGCTCTGTGGCAGCCAGGTGGGCTGAATACTGAAACAACAGGGATAGGACTTGGCAGTGGAAAACCAGGTGAGTTTCATGCTTCAGGACGTGTGTGTTCCCCATCCAGAGGGGCAGTGGGCGCCGTGTCTGTGATTTGGTAGCTGAACTCTAGGAAACGCTTTCTCCATGTGTCCGTCTGTCACGGCTGGTTTGGGATCCTGCCTCAGGACAGTGCGATTTGCCGGGATCCTTAAAAGCCCTTACATTTCCTAGTGGTGGTTACTTCTGCCAAAAAA
Source organism: Pomatostomus ruficeps (assembly GCA_013400735.1). Classification (NCBI taxonomy): domain Eukaryota; kingdom Metazoa; phylum Chordata; class Aves; order Passeriformes; family Timaliidae; genus Pomatostomus; species Pomatostomus ruficeps. The sequence continues at coordinate 273,030 of VYZT01032981.1, read as the reverse complement.
CATTTCAAAGCCACGTGTGCAACTCACAGCAGAAGATTCATTGCACACTTTGTGTGGCTTAAAGTAGAAATGGATTTCCAAGCATTCCTCAGATTTCTTCCTCACCTAGGCCTACTGTGTCAGGAACCTTCATGCTGTGTCCTATTTTAATTGTATTTGCCCTGTATTTGGTGCAATTCAAATTTCTGTCATCCTGCAGATTAGCAAACACTCATTTACTTTCTCATCCAAGTGATGTGGAGTTGTTTCAGTAGCAGGAGAGGCTGAGTAACATCTCCCCGTGGTGTTTTCCTGCAATCTTTCCATCCTGGTGAAACCCCTCTGTCAGCATTCAGTTCTTGTGCTGTGTCTTTGTGAAAGACTAAAGCAGATTTCACTTGGCAGGGAACTTTCCTTCCTGCTTGTGAAAATCCGGTTTATCATATTTACCTGCAGCTCTGAAGTGCCAGAGCTGAGCAATCCGATGGGAATAAGTGTGTGCTTGCCAAGGATCCACTTCAAACACAAGCTTCTTTTAGTTAATTCAGTGAGCCCTGATTTTGTTTGCATCCCTCTTGGAAAGCAGCATTTAATACTGAATTCTCTTTCATAGGTTTGCGTGGAGGGATTTGGCTCTGGATTGACTTCTGCAATTCCTTTTTTAAATTCCTTCATTGTTAAAATTTTAGTTAAATGTTTCTCCTGGTGATAAAGAAAAGAAGGTTTTTATTTCAGGATTATTTCTGTGGAGATGGATTTATGAAGTTCACAGTGCTACGGAATCCGAAGCTGCCTCTTAAGGTTTTGTAATTAGGATTGTAATTGCCCCTACATAGCCTCAATTCTTTAGGAAACTTGGCTTAAAAAACCCAGTCCCTCCTCTCAATTGCTTGTGGTTTTTGGAGGTTGTTCTGATGAGTCCCGTAACTTTTTCCTAAAGTTACTTGAGGACTGTCGCCTTGTCTTCACTAGAGAGCACTGATCTAATTCCATTCAAGATTCCATTGATAATTAGGAATAGTTGCTGAGTACGTGTTTCACTGAAGAGTTTTTATAACCTTCCATGATTGTAGGCAGCTTTTCAGAGTCCTTAAACAGCAAACAGCTCAGAATTTTTATAGAAGAGTCTTCATTTCTCAAACATTGCCCAGAGAAGCTGTGGCTGCCGCTGGGTCCCTGGAAGTGTCCAAGGCCAGGCTGGACAGGGCTTGGAGCAACCTGGGATAGTGGAAGGTGTCCCTGTCCATGGCAGGGGGCGGAATGGGATGAGCTTCCAACCCAGATCAGGGTGGGATTCTGTGAAATCCCTGGGCAACTGGGCAAGAAGGAGCAGCGCCTGACAAAGTGTCAGTACCTGGGCCAGATACATCCTGAGAACGGGTGAGCCCTGGAAAGGGAAGGTTGTCAGCAAGGAAGTAATGAAAGTAAGAAACAAACACAGATTTTTCCATAGAAGATCTTCAGGCATCCCTTTGGAAGCACACCAAGTTGAATTTTCCCCCAGACTGTCCCTTTGCATCAAAAACTGTCATTGCCCAGCACTGCCTCTTCAGTTCTGGGGCCACCCAAACCAGCAGCAGGTTGGGATTGTAAAGCTTTTTTCACCATGAGTGATTTCCTCCTTGCTGGGTGTTTTTTGCTTTTTGGTTTGGGTTTTTTCTATCAGGCACTTAAGTGTGGCCTGGGAAGCACATCTCAGAGTGGAAAGGGGTTCCTCTCCTCGTGTGTCACCTCAGGTTTTATCAAACACTAATCTGGGAGCCCGGTGCTTTCTTCTCCGAGTTATTCCCCAGGGAGCTAAACTCAGGAGCTGGCAGATTTGGGATCTTTTATCTCTGCTGAACTTTGGAGTAATTTTGTCCTTGGTCTGCTGGTGCCTTTAGACAGCTAAAGAGTCCCAGAGCTCACTGCCCCTGTGTCATTTGAGATCTGATCCTTCCAAAGACTCTTCCAAAATAATGTCATAACCACCTGTACTTTATCCTCCTGGCTTCTTATTTGTGTGCTTATACATAATAAGGGCATAATTACCTTTAGATTTAAGCCTTCCTTCAAAATCCATCTTTCTGTGTAGCTGGAGAAAAGCATTTGAAACTAAATAATGCCTTCAAATTGGGATTCTGCTTTATCTTGTCATTGATCATGTTGAAGTTAGTTTTCTTCTGGTAATGTAATTTCCTGTCTCAGGAGATCGGTCTGTTTGAAATGCTCTTGGATACATCTGAGTGAAAAGCATGATATAAATGCCAGTGTCACAGGTGTGTTGGATCCTCTAAGCAGGCAAATTATCATAAAATAAAATTAAACTTGGAAGTTCGGGGGAAAAATATTCATTATCTGTATTTCTTCCTCAGATCTTCTGGTTTAAAGTAATTCATTTAAGTGATCTTACAGCAGCTTCTTTGTTTCTCTGTTGTACCTGCTCTGTGTTTGTTATAATTTTTATGTCAAAGGCATGTTTGAGTATTTAGCTCCTGCAGGGATTCTTCCTCTTTAGAAGACACCAGGTTTTTTCCTTGCCACTTCCTTACCTCCAAACTACTTAGATCCTGCTTTTTCTCAGTTTATTTTTGGCTTAATTCCTTGAGGCTTAAATCTGTCTGGGAATTGGAAATATTATCCACTGATCTGTAGTGATTGTTGGCCAATTTGGGTGCAAAACAGCTTCTTTGGATAGCAGTCACCAAAATTGTCCAAGATTCTCTAAAAGACATTTTGATATAAAACACTTACAGCATATGACGTATAATAAATAAAATTTCATGGTTCATGGATGCTGCATCCTGTCACTGTGCATTTCAGAGGAGATGTTTTTTGTGGTAAAAAGCATCAGAAGTAGCTCCAAACAAGCATTTTATGCTCCAGGTAATTGTGGATCATCTGTGTTCCTCTGATGGGTACTGGTCCTCAAAGAAACTGAGAACAGTTGAAATGGTTTTCTTTTGCAGAGTATTCCAAAGCACACGGGTGGCTCAAAAGCCAAATATCAGCTCCCTGTTACCCAAGTTTGTATCATGTTTCCACCTGAATGTTTCTTGACTGGATTAGATCCAGGGAATGCACTCCAAGGGTTTTTAATGGCAAACTACTTTCTCTAATGCCTTCCCTAAGGAATTTTTAAGAAATAATGCTCATTTAATTCATTCACGCATTATTTTTAGCCCAGGTCTCAGGCTTTTCACCCTTGCAAATGGTTTCCCATCACAGCCAGCTGGAAATTTTTAAACATATCCCTTTAAAATTCTGTATTCAACCAGTGATATATGAAGAATTCTGATAATTACTGTTACCATTTTTTCAGCTCATATGTCAAAAATTTAGTGATGACTCAAGGCAGCTGGAAAATTTGCCTTAAAACAGAGAAGCTGTTTCAAAAACATTTGCTAATTTAATTTCATGTAGTCTTAAAAAGTATTTTATTTTTATTATTACTGTGTTTGAGGTGGTGCTGGAGGAGCACTGTGCTGGGGTTGGGTGTGCAAGGCGCTCATAAGGCGTGAACAGTTTGAGCTGAATTATTTTTAAGGCGTTAAAAAAAATCCAAGTATCAAAGTCTGACCTCTTGAACATGGCATAAAGGAGTGGTAAATCAGCAATAAACAAAATTTTCTGGGATTTTTTTCTGGCACCATGCTTGTGCTTGACTTGAAGTATTGCCTGGGTTAGCCCTGCATTCATTTACACAGTAACTGGAGGAGAGGGGATTGGTTGCAGCTGCCAAGGGAGGTGTTGTCAGGGAGTGGGGCTTTTCCATGGCCTCCAGCCCTGTGCTGGCAGGCTTGAAAGGAACTTAACTGAAAACTTCAGCTTGTCATCGTGTCCTGCCTGCCTTGTCAGGAGTGTGAATAATTCAGTAACAAAACCTACGAAGGCAGGATATTTCTTCCTGCTGTCTTGAAAGATCTTTATTTCAGTAGTAAAATGTTGACCATGTAAGCTCCAAACTACTCCCCATGTGCTGTCATAGAATCATGGAGTAGTTTGGTTCGGAAGGAGCCCTCGAGACCATCCCCATGGGCAGGGACACCTTCCCCTGTCCCAGGCTGCTCCAAACCTCGTTCAGTATGTCCTTGGGCACTTCCAGGGATCCAGGGGCAGCCACATTAATTTAGGCAGTTTTTATACTGGGTCTTAGCACCAGGGGAAAAAAAAAAAATCAGAATTTTTACTAGTTCTGCAGGAAAAATTGAACAGCCCTGTCTATTGAGAGCCCTTTAATCAAGCATCCTCCTGGGTCTCCTCATCTGGGAATACGATAAGGATGGTGGTTATCACATGACTCCTTCTCTGGTTAGGTGGTGCTCTCCATGGTGTCAGTCCACTGTGAGACACTAAATTACAGATATTTATCCTGGAGGGTTGGGCAGTTGCTCTTACTGTGTTTTATTTGGCTGCACCAACAGAAAGAAGTTTTAATGGTGCCGCTGGCCAGAAGAGCCTGTGGGGGGCTGTGCTCCCCAGCAGTGAAACGTGAGCTGCTGGGAGCTGCCTTGCTTGCATTCCTGCACCATCCAGCTCTGCTGGGTATTAACTTATCCCTCAACTCAGAACCAGCCCTTTTATCTTCCCCAGCCCTTCCAGTGCTCGGTGCAGAGAACAACAGCCGCGTTGGATTCTTCAGTAGCATTGAGTGTATGAACCCCTGGGCTGAAATCCCTCTGGAAAAAGAAATTGGGATTACTTTTAATAGGGGGAAGAGTAGACCAGGTCTGGGCAAATTTTGAATGTTCTGCTTTTCATATTCTCTGAAAATTCACAGATGTCTGCCAGCAGAGTTTAAATAGGCAGATAACACTGAAAGATTTAACAGGGAGAGCAAAGATGATCCTTTGCTTTAAGGTTCTTACTTGCTTCACCAGGAATGAAAATCGATGTTTTACCACTGCAGATTTGGGGTTTTTCTCCATTGGCTACAGGCAAGCTGAGCTTTTCACCTTGTCTTGATTTTTCTTACAGTGTTTAACAGTAACTGTAAGTGATTTCATTTTGATATCTTTATTATAAACTGAAAAACGAGTTTAAACAAAAACAGGTGGCTTTTTTGTTTTCAGTGTCATGAAGTGGTTAATGTTGGTTTAATCTAGAATTTGTAGGTTTGACACTTAGGTTTGTGCGAATAGAATAGGATCTGATGTCAACAAATTGCAGTGCTGGCTGACCAAACTAAATTGAAATGATGGAGAGCTGTTGTGGTGTTTGGGACTTTGCTGATGAGGATTGGAGTGCTGTGGAGAGGGAAATGATTCACCCTGGCTACGACAATAGAGCAGTGGGAGGATGGGCATTCATTTGGATCATCCTAGTCCTGGATTAATACCCTGACATTTAAATTGCATTCTGTTTCTTATCCTTGCCTTGCACGTCTCAGTCTTGCTGTAATGTTCCTACACAGACAACCTTTCTCACCTGCTTTATCTCTGCTCTGACAAGCTCACCCTTGGAGGAGTAAATACCGACCACTTTCCTCTGCTGTGCTGCCCTTTGTGCTTGCAGGTGCCAAAGGTTCCCATTCCACAGATAAGCTAAAATGGCTAAAATGCACAAAGGAAGAAGCAACCAGTTTTTTAATCTTGACATTCTAGTTTTTTTTATCTGCCTGCAAAGTAAATCCTTTTTCTGCTTGTCAGAACTGAGGTTGGCCTGTGGCTTAAATCAGCACTGGCTGCAATTACAGCTGAGACTCTCTGATCCTAGGGCTTTCCTCTCTTACGTCTTGGAAACTTCAGCCCTACAGGCTTGTGATAAGGAGAGTGAAGGATGTTTGGCAAGGAGCTCAGTGCAAGGCCGAGGTCTGAGTCGCTGGCAGTGTCAGAATGGGGTGGACAAGCCACCCTCCCCTGGGTGGGTGCCTGACACTGACAGAAAGAGGCTCCTCCAGGGGTTTTGAAACCATTCTCCTTGTGCTGCTCGGGGGAGAGCTGCTCTTCATGGCTGGCAGTGGCTTAGGATGAGTGGCCACTCATCCATGATATATTCGCTGTATTCTGCTGGCAATCCCAGCTGTAACTCCTGGGCTGAAAAGAAATTTTCTCTCATGTGCGATTAAAGTCTGTGGCTGTCTTGTTAAAAATAGAAACAAAGGCTGTCACCAGGAGGGTAGTATCCTGAACAAGGCATTACAGTGCAGATAGCTGCTAAAATAGGGGGAAAGAAAGCTTTTGCCTCATCTGTCCTTAGAAGCAATCAATTTAATGTGATTAATGTAAATCACATTATTAGATCACATGATTATTGTAAATCACAAAATTGTAAGTGGGGAGAGATTCAGAACTGCAGGGCACTTCAGGTTTAAAGGAAATTTTTTATTAAGGTTTCTTAAACTGGAAAATGTAATTGGGGGGAAGGAGGGGAATCGCTCTATATTGTAAACTAAATCTGGTCTTGACCATACTGAAATACAAGATAATAGCAATTAGGTGTAGAACAGAAGAATTTCTCTGTGGAGCTGAGGGTGATGGAAATACTGAGTTGACAAGGCTGATGTTTACCTCCTCCATACCTCAAGACTAAAAATTATCCTTTTAACAAAATGTTCCTGTGTTTGGTGCGTCACTGTGGTGTGGAGAGATGTGTCAACCCCAGTGCCACTGTTGCTTTTAAAGCGTTTCTGTTTTCTATCCTTTCACTTCTCTGATGAAAGTTGGATATCATTTTGGAGTCTGTCAGTCTGATAGTCTTGTAACAGCAGCAGAATAATTTGAAGAAATATAAAATTATGGCTAATGATGAAAGTAAGGAGCCTCTGGAAAACTTGGCAAGGCAGCTGTCAGGTTGCATGAAAATAATCTTGTGTTTTTAATGTAACTGCAAGTTAAAGGACGTGATAAAAACATTTCTTTGTTCTTTCTTGCTCATGGCCAGTGAAACCAAGAGAAATGATTCTGAATCACATTAGAGGGGGTGTTTGTTCTGTAGCTGTAGGTTTCGAGCACTTCATCCTTGAGACATTCCCAGGAGGTAGGTATTTTACAGAATCCCTGAGGTTAGCAGGGACCTCTGGGGATCGTAGTGACTGTGCCACTGAGCATGGCCTGCTGAGCCCAGCCTGTCAGCAGCTTCAGTCCCCCCACTGCCCCTTTACCTGGCCTGTCCTGAATCAGTCTGTCCTGGAGCTTCACTGAAGTGAACCTTCCGCAATTGCTTTGCTTTTTGGTCTTTGTTTTTGGCAGAGGAATGAGGCTTAAGCAGTGGTGCCATCCATGTGTCCCCTCATCCAGGCTCCCCCTCCGTCCCTGTAGCTTTTAAACGCACACACATCTTAACTTCCATCAGATTGGACAGAGCAGCAGAGTCTTCACACCCCGTTCCTGTAGCTGTCACCCAAACTGGCAGCAGCAGCGAGGGGCTGGCGGGGAGGGAGCCTCCAGGAGAGCTCCAGGTGGCTCCGTGGGCACATCCAGCTCAGACAGGCCCCGAGCTCTGCCCTGCTCTCAGCTGCTGGTCAGGCTGAGCTGGTGAGAAGTGCCAAGGAAAAGCTGTGTGGGCGTGGAGAGTAGTGATGAGAGTCTGCAGATGTGTGAGCAGTCAGATTTTGCTGTCTTTGCTTGCTAAATGTGTCTGTAAAGCCCTTTCTTGCCTGTGCTAGACATTCCCTGGCTGTAGGGGCTCCAGACTCCTGCACACTACGTGAGGATTTATTTTGGTAAAGAGAACTCCCCACAAGCTACTCTAACACCACAGGGTGTTCCATTGCTTCCTCCTGAGCACAAGAGCTGCATATTTTTACTTGCAGTTGTCTTTTTTCCCCTTCCCTATTTAGCCACATTTGAAGTAATTAGTGGGCACACTGCTGCATATATGAATTTTTAGGGGATTTTTTGCAACTGTGATTTTTTAAATTTTCAGTGCTGCTGGCTCTTACTCCCAACATTGGAAAGATATGTGCTGTTATAATTGCTGAAGAAGTAATTGAGGGCAAGGCTTTGAAGCTGCTGCTTCTTCGTTGTGAATTATTAATTCTCAAGGCTTACAGGAAGAGTGACATTGTAAAATTCATTGTAAAATTGTGTACTTTGTCACACTGGCTGCTCTGCTTGCATGCATTCTGCTCTCATTTTCATAGTATCTCCTTGGATTACCTCTTACCATTTGTTGTTTTCAGTTCATCTGCAAAGTGGATTTCTCTATTTTCAACTCTTCCACACGATTTTGATGTGGAAGAATTGAAAATTGTTGGTTTTATTCTGATGTGAAGTTTGTGAGGTCACAGTCTTTTGTGGTGAGAAATTAGAATGAAAAAAGAAAGTTCCCAAGAGTTTATTGTGGGATCCAAGGCTGTGTCAGAAAACAGTTTGAGGTGATACAGCTACTTCTATACCCATAGAAACAGTAAAAAATTGCTGTTTTAAAAGCAGGAACTCGTCTGGCTTTTGATTTGTGGGGTGGGTCCAAGAATGTGGGATGCAAATTAATATATTTCCATTTCCAGCTTGTTTGGTGTCGGACTTTGTCAAAACCTCGGTCGATGGCTCTTAGCTTAGGGCAGGGTAGGGAGCAGAAGGGCTGCTCAAGACAGGGACATCAATAGGGCAGACCCAGAGCTGCCTCTCACTGTTTGCTTCAAGCTGGCTTTGTTAGGAGCTCATTTTTGATGTTGTTTGCATTGTAGAATATTTGAGCCAGTGTTGTTGCTTAAATTAGTGTCGTCTCATCCTTGCTGTGCTCGGGTTTCCTCCGGGCTGGGATCTGTCTCCGTCCTTGGTCTAGCATGAGGTTTTCCACTTAACCCCATCCTCTTGTTTAAATTGATAGCCCTGCACCAGCCCTTGACACCCTGGAATCTCTCTTCCTGATGGGAAGCAGCTATTTCCAAACATTTGTGAGAGCACTGCTTTTTATTTATAACAGTACAAAAGCGGAGTGATGAAAGTGTGACGGTGTTTTTAACCTTCTTCAGGTAAAACAAGAGACTCACATTCATTCCTGGCTACTGAATCAAGTATCTCTTCCCGGATTTCTTCTAACGGGGTTATTAAACACTGAAGAATTGTTTTAATTAAATGCACCCACAAGGTGTATCTAAAGAACTGAAGTAGATCTTCACCTTTGGCTACCCTCAGCTTTCCAAGGTTTTACCACACTGGAAAAGAATGTAGCCCCAAAAGGCTTTCAAGCTTGATGTGGTTTTTCTGGAAGCTATTTAATTTTTGTTGTGAGGTTTTTATTGCTCTCTGATTACAGCTTAATGGCTTATTAAGAACAACAGTTCCATCCCAGTCCAAAAACATCTTTTCATAACGATTCTCCCTGTGAGTCATTGTATTTATTTATCTCCATATTTATTGCAGTAAATCCTTCACTTCCTCTGCACCCCCAACCACCCTGTTTGGTGTTTGTTGTTCTCGCTGAAACCGTGGCAGCCATGGTAGAATACATCTTTTGTTTTTCTGCAGCATTTCTGCATTTACAGAGCTGCACTGGGGTTTTTCTTGGATTGCATCCCCATTTTATGTTCTGTGTCCCTGTTACAGCCTTTGAAGGCTTTTCCCAGCGAGCACAAAGTACATTAAATGGCATGTGCAAATGAGCAACAGCACAGCTGCTAATTGTGCTAACAGATGTAAATAGGAAAAACATTACTTTTCTAATGCTGCAAGTATTTATAGAAACCATTACCCATCTTCCATAACACTTTGATTATGGATGGAGCCTCTCTCAGGTTCAGCAAAGATGATTAAGCTTTTGCAGATGGTTTGATTTGCTGAGGTAATGTGGAAGAAATGCAGATGTTTTAAAGCTTTTGTTTCAGATGCTTTAGGCAACCGAGTGGCTTAAAAGGAAAGCTTTTGCTTTGCATCCTTCAGAAACATCGATGCCTTTTGAAAGGGAACATACGGCAGGGTTGTTCAGAGCCAGCAGGGAGTGTGAGCCCTTGGAGCCGCGTTCCCCACGTGCCTCACCTGCCTGGCTAGGTCGGTTTGAACATCCTTTGCCTTGAGCAGAGCAGGAGTTGCAGAACCCTCTGGCCAGAGCCAGGCAGCTCCCATTTCCTGTGTGCTTGCAATCCATCCGTTAAGGTCTCAGATCCCAAGGACATAACCTCTCCTGGGAATGAGTGGCATTCTCATGGGTGGAAGTGTGTTTGCAGCTCACAGGAGGTCAGCCTCAGAGTAATGGGGATAATGTGGGTAATTTTCCTGAAGGGCTTTTCTGTAACCCTTTCCCAGAGCTGGCCGGGTGGTCACTGTGCCTGGGCCAGCCTTGGAGGAGCAGAGGAGAGCAGCTCCTGACCTCAGGCACTGGGGGACCCAGCAGTCTCTGCTCCCTTGTTTCACTCCCAGGAGGTTTTCTGTGCTTTCAGCAACCCAGGTGAAATCATAAACGGCAATAAGAGATCTGTGACAGTCTGGGCAAATTCCAACTCCTTTGGCACCAGATGACTTGCCAGGCCTCCACCATCACCCTCCAGCCCAAGGGTGGATTTGGACTCAGGTTGCATTTGATCCAGGACACAATTTCCTTTGGGAAACAGCTTTGCTCTCTTCATCTGGCTCGATTCTCTTGCCTTTGCACAAACACGATTTAAGTGTATTCATCCCTGCTCTCTAATCCATGGCCTGTTCCTCTTCTAGAAACTTCAGAGAGTGCTTCTCTTCCTTTATCTTTCTCCACTGGCAAACAGGAGAAAATTTGTGGAAGCATGAGGGAAATGGTTCCTGCTTAAGATGTGAAATCTCAAACAAATCCTGTGCAAATGTGCTCAGCGTGTTAACGAATCGCTGTGGCTCTGCAGGGTATCTTCAGCTTCTCTGTCCTGGCAGGAGGGTCGCTGCTTCCCACACCAGTTCTGTAACCTACCTCTATGTGCACATATTTAAAAAAAAAAAAGGCCCAAACCTTAGTGTATCTCTTCTTCCCCACAATGCTGCTCTTTTCCAGATAGCTGCAGTGGTGTGTTTTGGCTTTGACTGGGCTTTTTTTTTTGTCCCTGCAGTAAAAATTTCACCTTTTTTCCACCCCTTAGGACTTAGCTACGAAGAAATCTGCTAAAGCATTTTCTCATCATTTTGTAAAATCACAATTGCCTGGTGTCTAGGAGAACTTTAAAATCTGAAGTCAGGACCACAGGCCATGAAAATCGGTGTGGTTTTGACTGTACCTGCTAAGCAGGAGCTCGTGGGAGATACCTTTGTGTAGGTTTTACACCCCCCACTCTTCTCTTTCTTCAGAGAACTGAAATTTAATTACAGAGCTTGGAAAACTCTTCACATCACGCAGAGACTGAGCTAAATAAAACAATGGCAGGGAAATAAGAGCAAGGCAGGAACATGAATTGTAAAAAACCACCTCATACCTGAGATTTTTGTACTACTCAAAGGTTTCATTCAGCTCCTTTTTAAATGGGAGGGGATGTGTGGGGGTTGATGGGTGTGAATACTTATTATTTTCTTCAAGGGAGATAAGAAGGAGAAGGTGCCTTTCAATATAATTCATAGGGCTAATGGGTAAATCTACTTGGTTATTATATCCTAAAGCCTTGGCTGAGCCGAGTAATGAATGTTATTTTACTGGTGCTCAGAAGTTCCCATTCAAACCTTTGAAATCACAAGTCAGGTCCCAGCAGAAGTTGTTTGGAATTTAACCTTGGTAATTTTAGTTGGATTCAGATAGTGTTCTGTTAAAATAGAACTGCTTTTAAAAAATTATCATTACTATTATGATTATTAGCATGACAGAGGGAAGGGCAGGAGCAATTGATCTGTGATCTTTTTCTGTCTCCATTTGAATTTTACAGGATTGTAGATCTAAGGGATGTGAAGGTGGATCAGAAAGTTTGTCACAGTATCTGGGTGGTTGTAGTCACAGAGAAGGGACAGACGTGTAAAACTGCACATTTTCCTGCAGGGACTGGCCAAATAGTGCAGTGTGTGAAGGACCAGTAGTGGGCATATTAAGGGTAATAAATCAGCTAAATCTGTTTTCTTTTTTTAAAATATGTTTTTGTTTTATTTTTGGGTAATCCTTATACATAATTAGTTTTAAATAAATAAAAAAGATTCCCATGAGAAAGTTTCCATCAGAACTTTTCCAACCTTCTCTGGTAGCTGTCACCAAAGTATTGTGTTTGCTTTGGATAACTGAGCAGATCTTCTTCGGGTTACAAATTAAAAGCTTAATAAAAGACAAGCAGTTAATAAGCATAACTTGGTGCAGTCTAAACATCTGAAAAAAATAAAGTCTCGTCTCTCAGAGCTGCCAAATCAGGTCAAACCCCAGTTTTTGAAACAGTGCCTAGTTCTTGAGTGTGTGTTTCCACAAGCGTTTAGAAGGGGTAGAATGGAATTATCATTTGGGGTTTGGGGCTCTAGAGATCCTCTCCCAAGTGTTTTTCAGTATAATCACAATCCCAGAATGGTTTGGGATGGAAGAGACCTTAAAGCTCATCTCATTCCACCCCCAGGCACGGGCAGGGACACCTTCCACTATCCCAATGTGCTCCAAGCGCCAGCCAGCCTGGCCTTGGACACTTCCAAGGACCCAGGGGCAGCCACAGCTTCCCTGTGCCAGGGCCTGCCACCCTCCCAGGGAATATCTCCTAATATCTCCTCTAAGCCTTCTCTCTGTCCATTTAAAATCATTGCCCCATGTCCTGTTTATTTTATATATGTTTATTTGTGTAAAGGTTATTTATTAAACCTCTTTGTATAAGCAAAACATCTTTGTTTAAATACAGAGGGCAATTTCTGTGGGATATGCTATTCCTTCAAGGGATGTTAAGAGTCCTCCTTCATTCCCTTCTCATTCCTAGCAGGATTTTGTCTGTGCCTCTTTATAATGCAGGGTGCATCCTGCTCTGCTTGATTTTTCTGCTTCTGATTATTCAGTGTTGCACAAGAGCAGCTGTGCCCAGAGAGGAGTGCCCCCCGTTAATCAGGAGGTGCTGAGCCATATGGCCTGTGAGGGGGAATATTGCAGCTCTGGGCTGAGCCCCTCCCAGTCACACAGAGAGAACCCTGGGAACGTGTTCCTGCCAACACCATCAGATCCTTCAGCCCAGGAGTGACACCATGGCTGTCTGGAGCCTTGCTGAGGCCTTGCTTCTCTTCAGGCACTGCTGAGAGCCTGTTTTCCTGTGTAATAACTCATAAAGGGACAGAGGGAAAAGCAGGGGATGCTCTGAGCTGTGTGCGCTGCCCTGCTGTGGGATGTTGTACACGCAGGGAAGGTGCAGCTGTGTGTCCAGTGGTGTTCCTTAGCCCTGTGCTCAGGTCCTTTTAGTGATCTGGCTTTTGGAGAAACACAGGAGTAGGAAACAATGTGCAACAAGCCCTCAGTGAGTTCAGTTTCAACCTGCATCTGTGGATTGGAATTGCCTGGTTTTGGAAGTGCTGTTTTAGCTGACGATGGCATTAGCTGTGGCGTGTTAGTTTTTAACCCAGTGTGCAGCTGGATGAATGTGGAATGCGTGTGCTTGCAGCAGAGTGGAAGTCTCTACACACAATATTGCCTTTAGCAGGTGGTGCCATATTGGACCAAAATAGCGACTCTCTCACCCAAGAAGAGCAGGCAGCCTGTTCCTGAGGAGGAATGGGATTTCTGCAGCCATGTTTGTAATGGGATTTTTCTGGCCTTAAACCGCATTTTAAACTTGACTGAGATTCCGAGCACTTTGCCCATAGCTATGGACATCTGTGATGCAGTTGATCAGCTGGAAAGTGAAATCAGAGACTGTTTCTGATGGATCACAGGTTTGCTTTGATCCTTTTAGATTTTAACCGTGGGATAACCTTTATCCTTTCACTGGTAGAAAACCTCAGCAGCAGCAAACCAAACCATCGTAAGGGGAGCTGAGCTGATCTTCAGTGTTTGAAGCGTGGTGTTGGAGCCAGGGAAATATTGATGTGTTCCAAGGCTGACTGAGGCAAAAAGGTCACATTAGTGCTCCTTCCTGGTGTGATGTGATGTCCAGCTCTGGGTGGTCTGCACCAAAACACTTGGGATGTGTTTGAGAAGCATCACTTTATGTACTGACAAATCTGGAGCTGACAAGTGACATTGCTGGAAGCAGGACTGTGCCTTGTAGTGATCCCACAGGTCGTGGCAGTGGGATTTTTTGCCCTTCCTAGTGAAAGCAGAGCCTTGGCAGAGGATTCCAGTGTTTCCATGGCCTCTGCTCTCCAGGCAGCTCCAGTGTACGAGGACAGTGTTCAAAACCTCCTCATCCATTGCATGCATTGTTTTTTTAGTTGTTTTATTTTTTAACAGACATGAGTACATAAATTTCCCAGGTTTTCCTGCCTTATATTCCACCATCACACAAAAGTGGGAGCAGGAAATCCAGCAGGATGCAGTCTGGAGCACAGGCCCCTTGGTGTGTTTGGGTGGAACATAATTTATACCAAGCTGTAAGGTTCTGGCTCGGAATGACATGTCAGGAATGTGGTGTCTGACATCCCAGCTTGCACAGGGATCACACCATGTCAGAATTCCTCTTGCTCGGCATCTCCGTGCTTTACAAGCACAAACCAGCAGAACTGGGTGTTCTTCCCTGGATACAGAGGTTGTGGAACAGTCAGGCAGTCTCTGTGTACCTAAGTTGGTAGGTGGTGATGGCAAACTCATTTCCCACTTCGTTCCCCAGTGGAGATTCCTGTGGAGCACAGACTCCTCTCTGTAAGGATTCGAGGCTCTCAGGGCCTTTCCCTTGCTGGGATCCAGCAGCACATTCCCTTGTGAGCCCGTCGTGCCCGGGGTAACTGTGGCTGTGCTTCCCTGCAGGAGGACTTCCGGAATAAGGTTGAAGATTACATTAAGCGCTACGCGAGATGATGAAGGGCGATGGATGGCAGGACCACGGCTCCACTCCAGAGTTGTCCTCACCTTCAACAGCAACCAAACCAGCCCGGGTTGTACCAGTCCTGTGTCCATGTTGTACCGAAGAAGAAAACTAACTTCATAACCTGTCCATGTTCAAAGGAGAGTTCAGCATAAATACAGCGAGAAATTGTGTCTGTTGGTTGAAAAAGTTGTCTGCTTCCTTTTACAAATGTTTACTCTTCTGAACTGTACTGTATATCCTGTTGATGAGATATGCTTGAGAAGTTAAAAGAAATCACTATTGAAATGGTAATTACACTTTTTTTTTTAAACTCTTGCCTAATTTGGAGGGGGTAAAGAAAAAAAAAACAAATGCGAACAATCCAAACAGAAAAGGTGGTGTGTTTTTGGAACACTTCGAGTTGGCAATAAATGGTCTCCTGTGAACCAAATCACAAAACTGTTGCCTTTGATGAGCAGAAACAATATGAGCTTTTTCCAAGAGTCACTCAGCTGAGGCTTAGAGCGTGCCAGAGTGGAAGTGCAAAATGAGATTCTACTTCTAGTATTGAAATTCTCAATGCTATTTAATGTAAGTATGTTTTTGTCACAGTTCGGAATTTTTACATTGTTAATTTCAAGCCCTGTTTGGGCTTCAGTATTTTTTTTTGTTTCTATTCATTGTGTGATGTAGTTAAAAGAAATACAGGCTAATACGTAACTTAAGTAAATGTTTAGTATTAGTAAAATTATATATCTATATATATTATATATATTATATATTTCTGTGAAAAGATTAATGAAAGGGAGATTTTTTTTTAAGAAATCTGCCTTTGGCTTTCCAGTCTGGATGTGGTGAGGGAGCATCAGATGCTGTTTGATCTGATGAAGGTAAATTTAGGCACCATTATGTGGAGAGCACCTGTGTTCTCCAGATTCCTGCGCTGCAAGGGAACCACAACACATCTCCCCCACTCGTGCACACTTGGCTTTGATTTGGAAGGATGTGACACTGCAATTGCCTTTTCGGTAAGGAGCTGCATGGCACTGTGTGAGCAGAGAGCCCGCAGAGTGGGGCAGCAGTACCTCAGGAGTGGCTTCAGTCCGTGTGCCAGAGCTCCCCGGGCAGCCTCTGGGAGTGGGATCACACCGAGGAGCTGATGGAGCCCACCCGAGCTTTTATGAACCAGAGAAATAAATGTTTGTGTGGTTTCATGCAGAGCAAGTGTGTGTGTGACACTTGGGCATTGACTATTGGGATTTAATTCCCCCTTTGTTCTTTCCTGCTGTTCCTCTGCTGCAGACACTGGAGGAAATCAAAATAATCTCCATCACGAGCATGGCAGAGCTGGGGTGCAAACTCTAAGCATGAAACTTGTGTGTTCAGTTTTTCCCTGTGCCTTTTCCTTTGCAGCTTCACAAGCTCCTGCAGCTGTTGTTGGGAAAGCAGGGAGGTGAAATGCAGGGATTGGCATGCAGGAGGAGAGCTTCACCTGCAGATAATATTCACCAGGAAACATGGATCAGCCCAGTATTTTAAGTAGGCAACTGCAGTGAGGGAATCTTTGCTGCCAAAACAGATCTGTCAGCAAAGGTAAGGAGTAAAACTCTCACAAAAATAGAAAGGTTAGGAAATACACCTATATTTTGCTTATGGCATTGAAAGGATTCTCTTATTCTTGAGCCAAAAACTGAACCAGGTTGCTGTAACAAAGTGGTTCTTGCTGTAGAGGCACCCTGGTACTGCAGCACGCCCCATCCTTCAGGAGAAGGGGTCACAGTCCCCATTTCTTGGGCTGTCACCATCGATGGCTCCCCATTTGTGCCAGGAAGCTACTGCTGTGCCAGGGTACCAGTGGCCCCATGAGCACGGAGCTGCAGCCATCAAAGCCATCCCTGCCTCCCAGAACAATCCTGTTATCCCCTTCCCTGTATTGTTGCTTGTCTGCAGGAGATGAGCTGAATAATAAAGTTTGGATACTGTTAAATACTGCACAAGAAGGTCTGAGCATTCGTTTGTGCTCATCCAGGACACAGGCGGCGGGGCCTGGAAGATCTCATCACTTCACAGTCCAGGAAAATAAACTCAATTTTTCCCTGAATGCAAGGAGATGGGGAGGTTATATATTTACATAAATATATATGTATTTTTATATATTTATTTATATGTATTTTTATGTATATTTGTATAGATGCAACTAATCTGTGCTCCTGCCAGAATCACACCCTGGGCTGGGATAGACGGGGTCTGGGCTGGCTGGGCCAGGCAGAGGGCTGGGTGTCCCACCAGGTTTTGGGGTTTTTCGGAAATGTGAGAGGAGTAAACAGCAGCTGGGTAGGCCCAGGAAAAGCAAGCCTTCCTGAGCCAGCAAGGGACTGAAGGGCTCTGGAGTGTCAGGGGTGGCAGAGACCAGTGGTAGGGTTGGGGTCCCCATCCCAGGTGCTGCCCAGTGTCCCTGCACTGGAGCTGACCCCACTCCTGGACCCCTGACCTGCCCACCCACACCCAGGGACCGCCCCCAGGGACCCCACTGCCTCAGCCAGGGCTCACGGGGTGGGGGTCAGCAGTGCTGGGGGTCTCTGGCATCACAGAGTGAGGGGAGAGCTGGACCTCAGCCTTCACAGAGACGGGCACCTGGTTTATTCATGTGTTTATTTATTCAGGTAGGAAAAGCACCTTATACCCATTCCTTGCTAGCCCCAGGCCACCACCGGTACCACCAACTCCCCTTCCCCCCGTTGTTCCCACCTCCCAGGCAAAACCCAGCCCGTGCCAGCCTTGTCCATGTGCTGGGGCTGGGGAGAAGACGCCTCTCCAGGTGTGGGGGGAAACCCGAAAAAGGACAAAAAGAGGAAGCCGAGGATGTTTTGGCGCACCCAGACCCGCTGGTCGCACGCGTGTTGATGCCGCGCTGGCACTGCGGGACTGCCAGGATTTCAACTCCCCACACCCGCTTGGGGTTTTTTTTCCCTTAAAAATTTTCCTCCTTGGCACACGATGCCGGAGGGTGCCGGAGGAATGGGGCTGGGAGAGGCGGAGCAGAGCGCGGCAGTGCCGGCGCTGGGGTGAGCTGCGCTCCCCGTGCCCCGGGGCAGTCCCCGCTGCCCGGGCAGCCCGTTCTGCCCCACAACCACTGCGTAAATGACATTTATTTGGAACCCAGCGGGCACACGGGCAGTGGCGATGCTGTCCCGGCCTCCGGGGCTCGGTACCCTCCGTGATGCTCCTCCAGCAGGCTCTTCCCGAGCACACTCCAGGGGAGACCCCTCCCGTCCCTCCCCTGCGCCGGCCGCGCCGCCCCTACACGATGCCTTCGCTGCGTTTGCTCCTCCACACCACGAGCGCTGTCATCAGCAGGGTGACCAGGACGGGCAGCACGATGAAGGGACACAGGACGCCGTTCGGGGGGTCGTGCAGCGCCCGGCCCGACGGGGAGCAGTTCCTGAAGTACTGTCTGTGCACGGCCACGAAGAACTCGTCCACCAGCCGGTTGGGCCAGTAGCAGTCGAGCCTCTCGGCGATCAGCGCCGTGCAGTTCGTCAGCTCCCCGTAGGTGCTGCAACACACACAGGGAGGGACACCGGGTGGCACCCGGACACGGCCACGCCACCTTCCTCCCATGCAATGCAAAATATTGTATACGTTATATATACTGCATATAAAATACAAAACATATACTACATAATTTCTATATATATAAGGGCAATATATCCCTCCCTGTACAATATATTCTATATACTTTCTATTACAGAAGTGTGTACTTGGATTGTACCACAGTTGTTATTTGATTTCTTAAATTTTTTAGCTGTGTTTTGAATTTACAGCTGGATGTACCTAACCCTATAAAAATATATAGTGGGTCTTTGAAAATTTATATACAGCCTATAAAAATATATGGGATTTTGAGTTTATAGCTAGAGAGGTGTAAAGATGCAGGGTATTTTAAATTCCCACCAGGTTTTGCCACTTCGATGGCAACTTTTAAGTGCTCACCCACAGCCAAAAGCTGTTTTCATTTATGGAATGACATGAAGGTGGTAGTTTCATTTACAGAAGGAAATGAAAACAAATAATATTTACAGAAATAACAAGAAGCACCTTGGGGGGAGGGGTTGGTTTGTGTTAATTTTTGCAGGATTTCCTGGCTGAACTGGTGCTACTAGAAAATATAGGCTGGACTCACATTTTAAGCAAAGACCTTCAGGAATCCCATCCCAAGCCAGCCTTCGGAGCACCATCCTCCAGCTTGTGTGAGTTCAGCCCAAAGGAGGACAGAAATAAGTACACTGAATCTACCTAAAATTCTGCTTTAAATTGCTTAAAACTGGGTAGGTTGCGTAGGAACCAGCTGCCTGCTTTGCAGCTGGGCAGGACCACAGCCCATCCCATGCCGCTATGACCAGCAAATCCATTTTTCCTTTTTTTTTTTTAAATACCTGGAAAACCAGGAGGAGCCCTGAGCCAGAGAGACACTGTCTCACAGTGCCAGGCCATCCAGCCATCCTCAGGAATGACAGGTACTACTGTGACAGGTAAACCCTCCCTGCTTTCAAACTGGCTATGCATAAAAAAATACATAGATACAATTTATCCCCTCATCCCAATTAGTCACGTCTAATCCTAGCGAAGCAAAGCAAAGCAAAGCCCAGCTCTCCAATTAAAAACCTGCCTGGGGGAAGAAATATTTTAGCAGCAGCTTCCCAGCCACTCTCCACAGCCCCTGTGCAGCTCCTCAGCTGGGCTTTGGGGTTTTGGGGCAGGCTGTGCCCACGCGGCCAGAGATTTAATTAACGGGGCCTGCAGCTGCTAAAAGCAGCTTCTGCTCAGCATCCCAATGTGCAAAATTACCATTTCCCGTTCATCAGCATCCTTAGGAGATCTCGGGAGCCGCAGCATCTTCAGGAACCACAGGGAAAGCGTTAACAGGCGAATAAAAGCTATTTCTAAAGCTGAAGGGCCATAGAGCAGCTGGCTTAGCCCTTCCCCGGCTCCAACTGCGCTTCTGTGGGGATAAATCACTGCTCCCATCACTGTGGGAAGACATGCAAGGAAGCAAAGCCCAACGGTGCCAGCAAATGAAAGGATAAACTGTCAGTGCCCTTTGCAGGGAGGCAGCGGCCGTATTCCCACACTCCGGTGGCTCCGGACGTGAGGATGGACCCGAGGAGAGGAGCTGGGCAGCCACAGCCCCATGAACAGTGTAGAGGACAATGGGGTGGCCATGTTTGGAGGTCCCTCCATCCTGAGGGGTGGCTCAACACACCCAAAGTCTCTTGTCCTTTTTATTTTTGCTATTTTCATTAAAGCCCCCTGCTCCAGAGGGCATCCTCAGCAGGAGCAGTGTGGCATCACGGGCACTCCCACCCTCTGGCCCCACACGCCCCAGAGCCCGGCAGGAGTGAGCGGGAAAAGAAACTGTTGTCAGGACCAGCTCCAAGTGCAGCAGCGACACCGAGGGCTGCTGAGCCCTTGGCCGAGGGACAGCAGGGCTGGGTGCTCTTCAAGAGCCAATTGCTGCCCGTTGTTTACATGGAGCCAACTTGACCATAGCACTTCCATCAATGCCCAACTAAAAGCAAAGCTGAGCTCTCAGCTACGGCCAAGTGCTTTCATTTCTTCCACTTTGCCTCACAGACCCTCACCAGCTGAGTCCATCCCTGCAGGCTGTGGGGTCCCAAGCTGCCCCATATCCCAAATGGCCCTGTGAGACTCCATCATCTCCTGTCCATCCCAAATGCACCCTGACACAAGGGGACCTTCTCCTGACACACTCACTGCCAGCTACTGCAGCGGGATACCAACGGGATCCATTGGCTGGGAAGGGATAACCAGGGATAACCACTGGATCCGGGCTGCTCCCTGTCAGACGGGATCAGGATCCCTCTGGAGAGCAGCAGTGCTGACACCCAGGGCTGTGTGCTCTTCCCTGCCACAGCCGTGGTGAACATTCATCCCACTGCATCTCCAAAACAGCATCTGGTTCTCCCTCTCCTCATGAGCAGAGCCACATTCTTGTGTTAGCACCACGCCAGCCTGGTCCCACTGGGAATTCATCCTGGGCTGGTGGTTCCTGCTCAGCTCTGCCCTCTTCTTGCCACCCCAGGAGAGGGGTGTTCCCCCCACACACCCCATCCTGCTCAGCAGGGCAGAGCTGAGCCAAGCCCCGAAGGCTGAAAGGATGATCCTCAAGTCACAGAGTTAAAACTCTTGGGAGAGAAGGCTGGAGCAGGATGTGGGGGTAAACCATCTTGAACTTCACCCTATTTGTGAAAGTTCTCAGGGAGGCATGGAGAAGGGGGGTCAGGATTTGCCCACGTGGGTGAGTAACATCAATCTCTACTCAGTAATTATTTCTCTCATTATAACAGCTTTGTTTCAATATTGTTTCAATAAATAGGGCAATATACCTATGCTATGCAGTAAATAATTGGAGCCAGCCACACCCAGACCCCACCGCAAAAAATTTAGGAAGCAAGGGGGTTCTTTCTGCATCTCCTGACTCAACAGGAGGGCTTCCCTAATAAACTTCATTCCAAGCTTCTTCCATTCTGCCTGTAGCAAACGTGGAGGAAAGCTTTTGTCTTTCAAACAAGCCCACAGCTCATTTGCCAGCCTCCATCTCCTCCACAAACGTATTAAGAAGCTGCTGAAGGACAGCACTGGGAAGAGGGCAGGTTTTCCCAGACAACCCCACCACTGCCAGGAGACAGACACCTGGCCCTGAAAAGCTCAGCTGTGCTTCAAAGTATTTCTTACCTGCCCAGTGTGAACTGCAATTAGAATTGTTTTTCCTGTCACCATGGAAATAGTTTGGGTTTAAAGGGTGCTGTGGATGGACAACGTGGGGATGAAGGGCAGGATGGGGATGGGGCTCGGACACTGGTGGGAGGGAAGTGGTCAAAGAATGATTTAGGGCTTGATGGGATCTGAATGCTTACACTGCTATAAATCCTAAGGAATTTGTCTGGATTTTTTTTACCACTGCAAGCAAGACTGGAATTGGCTCTGGCATTTATTCCTAGACAGCACTTGGATGTGGATGGTGTTGCACTAGGACTGGGGTTCACAGGATTGACAGCTCTCTCTTTCACCAAGAATATCCCAGTATTTCCTATCCTCCCTGAGTTCCTTCCTTCAGAAGGGAAAAAAGAAACACCACAAGGCTTCACTTTTGCTTTGCAAATTAAAAGAAAACATTGATTTCCTCCTCTGCAAGGCTGCAGGGCGAGCCTGGAGCCAGGCTAAAGGGGTATCCAGAAGGGACCTGGCAAGCTGAAGATAAATAAGTAGATAATGAGATAATAAGAGAATGGATCAATCTGTTTTCTGTAAATAATGGATAAATAATCTGAAGACAGAGTGTGAGTGTGCTGACAGCTGGGAGAGCAGCTCCAGCCCTGGCTGCAGCTGTCAGAGCAGCACGATGCCCCTGGTGAGCTCCTTCCCGCAGCACGCCCACGGCCAGGGGCGAGCATTCCATGGAGATTTTCAGGAATGCCACCGGGGGGATGTATTTGGGATGAAGATGCCTGGCTGGGCTGGAGTGACACCCGCAGCTGTGGCAGCGCTCGGCACCGTGAGCACCAACCCTCCTGCAAATCCATTCCCTGGCCACGGCCCTCCAGCCAAAACTGAGCAGGAAAAATATCCACAAATCATCAGCTCCCGCTGACGCATTCATGGGTGGGCAGCAGCAGCCCAACCCCTCCACATCCCTGAAATAGCTGCCTCAAGGGAGACCACAGCTAATCCCCCTGGCTCAGGCACCACGCCGGTGAAGCCGGAGCGGGAATCAAAATAGCCAAGCTGATCTTTGGGATAATTCATCAGGCACAGCTGAGCTCCTGGCCAGAGCAGCTCGGCCAGCACCACGGAGTGGAGGAGCCCTTGATGCCAAAAAGCCCAAGGTGCAGCTCCAGCCTGGGTTTGGAATCCCGGGGCAGCCCAGGTGTGCAACAGCTCCCACGAGTTCCCCTGGTCCACAATAAAAACCTGCCTATCAAAATCCACCAACCTTCCCCAGATAGGCACAACTAAGCCAGCAGAGCTCAGGGGTGTTGGACAAACCTTCCCAGAGAGTTGTGCCTGTCCACACGGCCCAACCCAACCTCAGCAAACACTCCTGCTTCAGAGAGAGCCCTTGGTTAAGCAGAGCACAGCAGGAGCAGCAGTGCAAGCGCTCAGCTCGTGCCTCTGAGGGCGAGATGGGAGCAGCATCTGCTGCCTGTAAACAGGACCAATGACCCACGATTACAGACTCTGCTGAGACAATTCATGTATCCAGATGTTCCCATCGTGCCAGCCTCAATTGAGCAGGAAATGATGGACCTTAGGGGCATTTCCCTGCTAAATGCTGCATCCAGGAAATCAGAGCTCCAAACGTGATGCTGCTCCCAGCACTTCTCCTTGTTTCAGACAGGTTTCAAGCATCGAAACCCCTTGGTTTGGGGGCAGATCTGGAGAGAACAGGCTCTAGGCAGGTGCTTTATTTCCATTTCTTTGTCTTACACCTGGTGGAAGTCAAATTCTTCCCCTAAAGCCAGAGGGGTGACCAGCCAGCTATGCAGCCCCTGCCCACTCCTGCTGGGACATCTTCCCTTTGCCCAAAAAGGGGATGGTGATTCCCACGCACATCCAGGGAGTAACGGTGTTGAGCCCACCCAAACCCTCTATCTTTACAGCTGATTTACTGCAGTAACTGAGGTATTTCTACTCAGTTTTTCCTGCTGTCCTGAGGGCACGAGAGAATCAGAGGAATGTCATCTCTCAAATAACCCTGAGCCATGTGTTTGCACGGAGCAAATGGACTCGGGCAATCAAATTAAACCCTGCAAGCTTATCAACATTTCCTCCAAGTGCCTCACGGGTAACGAGTTTAGTTGAAGCTGTTTAGGAGAAAAACAGGACGTGTAAGATAAAGAACAAGATGGTGAGGGCTGGAGCAAAACAGCAGCAGCCCTGGGCATTTCTGAGCACCAGATGAGGCTTCTCAGAACCAGAAACCTCCCGCAGTCTTTCTGCTCTTTTATCTTCCCCTCCATTCTGCCAGGGATCAAGGGGAAGGAAAACCCAACAGTATGTTTAGAATCACAGAACAGAATCATCGAATCATTAAGGTTGGAAAAGACGTCCAAGTCTTGGAGTCCCAACCTTTGACCAAAAGACACATCCACACATGTGTGTTCCTTTTAATTGGGCACAGAAGAAAGGGCCATGAAGCAGGAAATCACCAAAATCTCACAAAACCTCTTAATTTTTGTGCAAGAAACTCATGGCACACAGCACTATCTGCTCCCTGTTTCAAGCAGACCCCCAGCCCCACTGGTGTCACATGGGCTCATTTCTGTTCCGCTGCTTCATTTTCCCAGGGCAAGGCCATGGCACCACATGGAAAGTCAGCTGAAGGGGGGAAAAGGGGGGTTATTCTCTCAAGCCCTCACACCAACACACAGCCACCCCTGACCAGTCTTCCAACTTCAATCAAAACCATCTCAGCCGATTCACACCACAGTGCTATCAAAAGATTCAGCTCTGCTGATCATAAATAGGGAAGTGCTAATCCAAAGAAAGCACTGTTTGCAATAAAACTAAAACCAAACCCAAAGGAAATTCCTCAAAAAAATCCAACACAGCCCCGCAGAGCAGTACATTCCCCATATGGGACACCCCCGGTCTCCCTGGCAGGGCTGCACCGTGCAGGTTCCCTCCCCACCCTCCTTATCCCACAGAGGTGCTCCCAAGCATTCCACCAGGGAAGCAAGGCTGCTCCCGAGTTGTAAATCATGGCTGACTCCCTGACACTGATTACAAACAGGAGGCTTAGCAGCCGGCTGCCGGACCATGCCATTCCAGCCTCTCCCTCTAGTTGCTTGCAAAAAATCAACACACAACTTCTGGAAGCAGGGGCTGAGCCGGCAGCTCCGGTGGGACAGCTTGGGATTTTCTCACAGCGAGGGTCTGAGGGCATCTCAGTGGGTTACGGGGTTTTCAAGCTGGGTGTTTTGAACTGTCTGGAAAACCAGAGTGCTGAGAAGAAATGAAAAATCTCATGGAAAATTTGTCCATCAAGCTGTGAGGCACCAGAAGCTCCCGTGATGGGGATCCCAATCTGCCTCTTCATTAACCCATCAATTCCCAGCACGCAGCAGAGCCGTGGCCTTCTCCTACTGGAGCTCCACTGCTCTGTGGTGGGGCATGACCACTTTCCAAATCCTGCTGGGCTCCTTGCAAACCCCTTTAATCACTGAATGGATGAGGCTGGAGGTGACCTCTGGAGATCCAATTCGCCTTGTCCAAACACCACCTGCAGCTGGTTGCTCATGACCCTGTTCAGCTGCTTTTTTAGTAGCTCCAAGGACAGAGATTCCACATCCTCCCTGGGAGACCTGTGCCAGTGTTTGGCCACCCTCACAGTGAAAATGCATTTCCTGCTGTCCAGGGGGGACCTCCCGTGCCTCGGTTTCTGCCCAGGCTTTCCCACAAGGACACTTTCCTGGCTCATGTTCAACCCGGTGCCTGCCAGAACCCCCAGGTCCTTTTCTGGTTTCTCTCTGGGCAGCCCCAGCATGTCCTGGTGCCTGGGGCTGTTCCTTCTCAGGTGCAGGACTTTGCCCTTCCCCTTGCTGAGCTTCAGGAGGTTCCCAGCTCGCTGAGGTCCCTGTGGACAGCAGCACAACCCTCTGGTGTGTCACCCACCCCTCCCAGTTTGGTGTCACCTGCGGTGCTGGGGTTACACTCAGTCCCATCACCCACACCGCTAATGAAGGGGTTAAGCAGGACACTGTTGACCCCTGGGATACATCCCCAGGTGCTCCATCCAGTGTTTGGCCAGTGATCACCACCCCCAGGCCTGGCTGTTCCAGCAGTTCCCAACCCACCTCATCCAGCACACACAGGAGACAGTGCCAGACACCTCACCAAAGTCTGGGCGGCAACATCCACTGCTCTCCCCTCCAAGCCCCCCTCATGTGACCAGGCTGGAGAAGCCCCTTAGGGACCCAGCAGAGACAGAGCCAGAGCAGCAGCAGCAGCAGCGAAACAGAGTGAAATCAGAATTTCCACCCACCATGAAATAAACCCTGACAGCCCAGAATCCCAGCTGGGAGCAGGACAGGAAGGAGGAGCAGAGTCCCTCACTTACCCCACGGTCTCGTCCCAGTCGCACCAGAGGCGCTGGCCGATGCCCTCCATGCTGAGCTGGAACTGCTTGAGGCAGTAGTGCCGGATCATCCAGCCGTAGTCGGCCTCCTGGCACGCCGTGGCCGCGATGAAGTGCTGGGCTGCAAGACAGACCAGGGGGGTCAGCTCTGCTGCGGGGTCCCAGCACCACCACAGCCCCCTGTCCCCACAGAGACCCCCAGTGTCACACACAGAGGGCACCTGCCCAAGCACAGCTAACACCAGAGCAACCCCAGCTCTCCAAAACCTCCCTCTCCCAGGTTTATTTCCCTCCTCACACCCCCGGGGCCCCACATCCTCCCAAGTGGCTGGCGCTGATAAATCAGGTATTCAAGACATGCCGGGTAACTCATAAATTAGTAAGGATGTGGATTTGTGCTCTGCTGATTGCCTGAAATGCCTTTGGACTTCAAATGTCCAGGTTTTGGGCTTAAAAAACAAGTAAGGGTGTGGGGGAAGCTGGGGAATAACCTCAAGAGATCCCTGCTGCTGACCCCTGAAAAATGACCTGCACAGTGCCACACTTGGGAACAGATATCCACCTCTGATGGAGTGCAGGGACAGACACAGGAAATCCATCAAATCCATCCCTGGCTGCACAGTGCTGCTTGAATTCCCTTCTGGGAATGTGTCCCTGCAACTGCTTTAAAAACAGGGAGGAAAAAGGTGCTGTTTGCAGGCTCATGCACAATCAGTGCAATGGTGCTGGTGAGGAGAAAGGGAAAAGGACGGTGATGCTACAAAGGGAAGAAAAAAAACAACAAACCCTTTGGAGGAAAAATTTAGTGAGCCTGGCTATAAATAATAGCTTTCCCTTGGTCCCGAAGTGCCAGCTAGTGCCTTTGCAGCTCCTGGAGTGCATCGCAGGCAGGCACCACATACCAGATCTATTTTTTGCTACATGTGAATAACTCTGTGCTTTATTTTTATCTGATTTTTTTAACACAACAGAATTGAGCTGCTTATTTAGCGGCCAAGCGACATCACCATGGGACACCATCCCTCTGCAGCCTCCAAAACCCTCGGAGCACTTAGCTACCAGCATCCTAGGGCCACGGGTGGGGAGTCAGGACCTGCTGGGAATTCGGGTGGGAAGGGCCCCCAGAGCCTTGGCTGATGTTCCTGGGTGGGTGCAGGCAGAGTCCCACACTGCCTCCAACAGCAGCAGCCACTGTGGCCTGACTGGAGGTGAGACCATGGGAGTTACTGAGCCAAGAGAAGTTAAAGAGCACTAAACCCTCACTGCTGCAATAATAAAATTGAGTTTTTCAAAATCTCCAGCTCTCCCCAGCTGATCCCAGCCAGGGGCACGACCTCAGCCAGAGATAGGCCCTGCTCCCAGACGGGAGGGTTTGAGATGCTGAGGCAAAGCACCAAGAGAAGAAGGAGGAGGAGGAGGAGAAGGAAAGGTGCAATAATTTTACAGAGGCCTGGACTGCAAATCTCAGTGCAGGCAGGCTCCAGGATGATTGACGGCCAGGAGGCTTTTCTCCCCTTGCCATCCCTTCCAATCTGGATGAGTCAAGTGAAGGAGTGACACGGCTGAGCGAGCACCAGCGTCCAAGGGAGGCTCAGGAGCCACCCGGGGGTCACCCCTGGGTGACGTCCGTGCACTGGACTGTGAAGGACAAGTGCCCGGTAAATATCACACCCATCACTTGTCTGGACAAGCAGCTTGCAGAGAAAACGCTGCTGGGGAATGTGTCAGGTGCAGAGCAGGAGAGCACAGCAAAAGGACGAGGGAGAGCAGGGGAGGAGAAGGGATTCAAAAGCAGATGGATGAGCAGCCAAGGGCACTGAGGAGCAAAGGAGGAAACAGAGCCAGGGAGAAATGAGCGAGACGTGCAAAGCACGGAGAGAAACTGAGGAAGACAAAGCCGCTTGAGGAAATCCAGCAGAGATACAGCACAAGGAGAGAGAGAAGCAGAAGTTAACCAAGCATGGCCAGGCTGCATTTTGCCTGGCTTTGCTTCCCCCCACTCTCATTCAGGATGAGCCTGAGACAAGCTGTACCACAGCTATCCCTGGGGATGCCCAAATGCTTCCCGATGACCACACAGCTGCTTACGCAGAATGAACCTGGAGGAAAACACCTTAACCTTGAGTGGAGAGAGGAGAAACACTGAATAAACCACAGGGAGGAAGCAACTGAGAACCACAAACTGGCTGCAAGTAGCAGCAAGGCACGGATAGCCGGGAGCCAGCATGAAAATCGGCCCTACCATTGAAAGAAAAAACCAACGCAAACCAAGTGAAAACCAAACCCTGGGGAGCTTTAAGCACTCGCCAACCACAGCAGCTCAGAAGATGCAGCTCTGGAGGTCCTTCAGGGGTAGGTGACCACCTTGCTGTCCCCCCAGCAGCTCCTCAGTGCTCCCCAGGTCCCCACCAGGACCTGCTCCTGGAAGGCGCCTCTCCCACTGCATCTCCCTCACCTACACGTGGGCTCCGTCTGCAAATCCCTTTGCCCAGAGCCATCAGCCAGCGACCTTTTCCAAGGACATTTGATTTTGGACATGGTGAAGGGCTCTTTTGTTTCGCACCCGAGAGGAGCGAGGCCCAGCAGGGCCTGCTGTGTCAGTGCTGCGAGGATGGAGCTGGGCACACCGAGGCAAAAAAAAGCTCTTTTGTTTTCAGCTGACTGGGAGAACTGACTTCAGCTGTAATTGCACATTTTAAGGTCAAAGTGAGAAGCTCCTGCCACGTTTCCACATGGTCCTCACCTCACCCCACAGACCCGTGCTGCTTCACAGATGTCCCCCAACCCCACGTCAGGCTGGGACAGGCTCAGGGTTTGTAACAACAGGGAAAAAAGCAGGGAGGGATTTTTGTATCTCCTGGCTCTCATTCCAGAAGGTTTCCCTTCTGCCCCCAGCCCTGCTGATGGAGATGGTGTAAGTCAGCTGCAGTGAGCTGTAAATAACTGAGCTCCAGAGCAGTCACAGCTCTGTTCTCAGCAGTGTCCATTTGTGAAGGCTGCAAGGAGCTGCTGAATAAATGAGCTCCAAAACTCAACCGCACCAAGGCTGAGCTGCCTCCAAAGAGCTCCCCTCTTCTGGGCCCCCATCGCTCCCATTCCCTCAGGAAAACTGGCACTGAGAGCTGCAGGAATGCAGTGGTCATCGGGGAGCATCCCACTGGAGCCATGCAGGACCTCCAAAGCCCTGCTCGGTCTTTAGATGCCACACGGACATGGAGAATCACAGAAGCCTGGAATGGTTTGGGTTGGAAAGGTCCTTCCCATTTATCCAATTCCACCTCCTGCCACAGGCAGAGACACTTTCCACTATCCCAGGCTGCTCCAAGCCCCATCCAGCCTGGCCTTGGGCACTGCCAGGGATCCAGGGGCAGCCACAGCTTCTCTGGGCAGCCTGTGCCAGGGCCTCAGCATCCTAACAGGGCAGAATTCCTTCCCAATATCCCATCTACCCCTGCCCTGTGGCAGTGGGAAGCCATTACCCCTTCTCCTATCACAAGAATTGTTGATGAACGACCTTCCCTGCTGGGAGAATCCCTGATTGCCTCTTAAAAGATGCAACTTTAAGGATCCTTCGTTTGCCTCCTCACAGGAAACACCTGGAGAGCGGTGGTGAGGAGGTGATTGGAGGGATGGCTTTTGCAGGCATCCCAGATCCTCATGATTGCCCTGGGATTGATGTCCTGGAGAGTCCCAGCAAGCATCCAGCAGGACTCAGCTTACTGAGGGTTAGCTGCAGAAAGCCTGTCACACGTTTATTTCAGCAGAAAAACAGCGTTGGAACTGAATTGTTACAAAAATTTCAGGAAGACAACTGGACTTTCCTACATTACACTTCTCGGAGCTGGGGCTTGGACCAAGAGCTCTGGGCCACCCCTCCTGAAACAGCTTTGGGGAAACATTTGTCACAGTGAGGGTTCACCACCAAAAATCCCTGGGCTTTCTCTGCAAGAAACATCCTGCTTTTCACATCAATATCCCTCTGCACAGTTCCTTAGTCTCTGGCCTTTTTCTCCTCAGTGTTCCAAGAATTCCTGGGCTCGTCTTGCTGGGATGTGCAACAAACCCCACAGGGAAGCAGAGGCAGGGAGGACCGTGGAGCCTGAGAACCGATTTGGGAATTTCAGACTGGCACAGCATGGGAAACTCCCGTTTCCCAGGCATTTTTGCAAGTACACCTGATGGTGCTGGGTAAAGGATGAAACTATCTGATGACACATGCAGAGAATTCACCAGACCACCTGGCTGGGCTGTCAGGATTGTTTGGGGGGAAACTGTTCAGGGCTTCATAGCAAAGAGCAGGAAATAGGTGGATATTCATCCAAAGGCTGCACCCCAAAGATGGGGGATAATTGCCAAGAGACACTCATAGCAGGGCTGGCACTGCACAAGGCACCAGCGGAGCTCTGGGCTCTGAGAACAAACATCCCAGTATCTTCCCCTGGGCTTCTCCCAAATTCCCAGACCTCCCCTGTGAAATGATCAGTGCTCTAAACAAGCCCCAGACGGAAACAGGCTGCTTCCCCCTCCTCCTCAAGGTGGTGGTTTTGCTGTTTTACTGAGAACAAGCTCTGTGGTTTGGACTTGGCTGCAGAATAAAACACTCACACAAGGGTGGGGAACAGACATGGGGCAGGAGGCAGAAGATGAGCGCAAAAACCATCCCAGTTTGTAGCCACAAAAATGGAAAAATTGGCTCTTCCAGCATCTGCAGAAGCCTGGGAAGGGTCTGGAACCCTCTGCTTAAAAACACCTTCCTCTGGGGCTGCTGCTGGCAGCCACCAGCTCAGCAGAGGCTCCAGAGCTTGCAAACAGCCCCTGGTTCACCAGGAAAAAACAAAGTTGGTGTGTAGCTGGGACACTTCTTCAGACAGAAACGTGCAGATGCTGGGCTTGGGGAGCGGAGGGTGGCTGGCCCAGCTCGGTGTCCTCCTCGGGAGCCACCTGCTCGCACCTCCCCTTGCTGAGAGCCTGGGCTGTGCCCCCACAGTCAGACGAAACCCCCGCACCCCGGCAGGGCTATTTCCGTCCGGGATTTGCACAGGGAATGTATTTTTAAAGCCTCTCCTCCCTGCCCGGCTGGCTCAGGATGGGGCTGGGATCCAGCAGCGCCTCCAGGGGCTCTGCAGCAGCTTGGGAATGGAGATGGATGGAGGGGTCCAAGCCCTGCCGGTGATCATGGGGGAGACAGACCTGCACAGGCTCATCCATCCCAAACCTGCTCGTGGATGCTTCAGGAGTGTCCTCAGCTCCCCAAACCTGGCAGCTTCTGCTTCCCCTGCCCACTTGTTCTGTCGTGGCTCTGTCCTTTTAACTTCTGAAACTTCCTCTCCCAACACTGGCACTCAGGATGTAAATTAAAGGGGAATTCGTGGGATTTGGGGGCTTTTCTGTGCTGAAAGGGAGCAGGGATTTTACAACACGCCCCTGCATAATTGCACAGGGATGATTCTGGAGGCAGAGCAGATGCTGGGAGGCGCGGGGAGATCTGCCCCTCTCCAAGCACCGGGAAGGCTGATCCCAGGATGGCTTGGACAGGCTGCCAGCGCTCAGCTGGGAGAAGAGAAGGATCCCCCCGCCCCGCCCGCCCTCTGCTCCAGGGGGCTGCAGATGGAGCAGCAGAAGGAAACCACAGATACTCCTTGAACAGAGCAGCCCAAGCATGGCACGGACACGGGGCCCGGGGAGCTCTGCAGAGGGAAGGCTCATCCCAAATTCTGCCTGTCCAACAGCTTCACTACCACAAAGCCACAAAAGGACTCGAGGTAACGTGGATGGGGGAGAAGTCACACAAACTGAGAGGGGGAAAAAGTCTCATGGCAGAGGAAAAACTGAAAATGGAAAGAGGCAGGGTCAGGATACACCCCGTGGTGGGAGGTGCCACGGCTTCAGTGCCCTGTAGCATCCTGCTGGCCTGGGGCACGGTGGGCACTGGACCCACAGGCAGCAGAGAAAGTCGGTCCCTGCTCAGCCCGGCTGGGGACGGGACCTGGCCCTGTGGAGAGCTTCCGAAGGGGCCAAAGGCTTCCACCCCTTGGGGAACGCAGCACATTCCCTGGGGTCGGTCCCACAAACTGCTTGTTCATAGTAAGGAGAGGTGCACCCAGAACACCTAAATGCCTTTAATCTGATTTATTAAGTCACCCCTGCTCCTGGAATGGTTATTCCCTTCATTTTATTACACCAAGCAAAATAAAGAGAAAGCTGGTTTTGGGGTTTTTTTTCCCCCAGCCAGCACTAATGAGGTATTTTGCATACAGCTGAACATCATCATGAAACCCAAAAGGATCTCCCAGGTTTTAAATTTGGCATCCTGTGGTGCCTGCGAAGGAAGGAAGTGATTTATCCCTCAAGCTGATACTTGGATGATTTGTAGGCATTTGCTTTTTTCTGGGATGGGGGTACTCGAGTTTTTGCTGTCATTTTACAGCTATTCCAAGCATTATAAGAAGGCACAAAATAAACTGCCTATAAATAACTGCCAGGGAATTATTGGCTGGAGCTGAGGCAGGAGGCAGCTGCCTGAAAGCAAAGCCTGACTGGGAGCTTTTGGGGGCTCTGGAGATGCCTGGGGAGCACAGGTACCTCTGCCCTGTGTTATTTTCAGTATTTCATGGAGCACCTACAAGAGCCAACCCATCCCCAAAGGAAGGATCATTTTAACCATCCCGACACAAGATTCCACATAACAGCTCCTGCAAGATGCAGAGTATGGGATTAAAATGAAAATGCAAAATAAAGGTTTGTACCGTGTAGCCCAGGGCAGGGCAGCCCTGCTTAGCTGGGTCACAGGGGGTTGACTCCTTGCCACGAAGCATTGCTGGTAAATAAAATTAACTGCTAAATACACTGAAATCGGCTGCTCCAAGAAACTGGACCAGGGTCTTTCTCTGCTTGCCTCAGTTTCCCAACTGTCCTAGCACAAGTTATGGTGAGTCCTTGTTATCCATCAGAGGCTGCCAAGCACATTCCCAGGAATGGGACTTCTCTTATGTGTCCCTAGACTTGATTCTGCACAGGACAGAATGACAAATACTTTTATTTCTCCACCAGAATTCACCTGCTAGGTAAAATAAAATCGAGAAGGGAGGAAGGAGAAAGGAAATCAAAAGCCAGGCATCCTGAAATCCAACTGCTGGCTGACTGCACATCAAGGGAGGGAAAAATCTGCCGTGAGCCATTAGTTATAAAGATAATTATATCCTTAATGAATAGCGGGGTCTTTTGGAAAATAGTTCTCCTTGATTGAATTAATGGAGGAAAACCACAGGCTTCAGACAGGCACTGGCAATGCCTGTGCAGCCCTGACTTCACCCATCCCGAGCTCAAATCATCTCTGGCCGTGGCCACCATCAAACCAAAGGGTGGAAGAAAGGAGGGATCCCCACTGGATTCTGTGCACCCCTCCGTGCCCCCAGAATCCAGGGGCTGGAGGGGAGCAGCCCCATCCCTGCTGCCTGCCCGGGAGGATTGTGCTTTCCAACATCCCCATCCCAACACCTCAACCCAGAGTCAGACCTGGGTTTGGAGTTATTTTTAAAACATCAACAAAGCACTGGATGCCACAGATGTCGGCTCAGTCTCCAAGCCAGGATGGTCCTGTTGCACAACGCCAGGGAGAAACCAGCAGCCACCACGCTGCAGATCTCAGGAATGTGCTAAAGGCAAATGTACTCTCCTTCCACCCCTGGGATTATTCTTTCCTTCAGCTATTTCAGTTGATTGAGGCTAAAATAAGAACAGGGAAAAGTAACACCAAGGTTAAAAGTGCCTGGCATAGGTCTGGAGACACCACGCTGTGATGTGGCTGGTTCAGGTTTCAACGTGTGTTAAACACAGATTTTCTGCTACATAGGACTATCAAACATTTTACTGAATTACCTTCAAGATAAAAAAAATCAAGTGCCTGGGCAATCCAACAGATTGTCCATAAAAAGCACACAATGAGTAAATATAAAAATCTGTTAGAGAGAAAACCAAAATAAATATCCTCGCTGTCATGTTGGTGCACCCATGACAGGCTGCACACAACAGCAGCTTCACTGAGTGCTTTCAACAAGGAGTTTCCAGACTAAAATCTGCTGCTGAGCCACGTGAGCAGCCCGGGAATCACTGGAATAATTTATTTTCCTCTTCAACAGAGATTTCTTGATGTGGTTTTCCTTCCTTCCTTCACTCCTTCCCTCCTTCGATCACACAGAGATTTTGCACCTCTCTGCAGCTCACCCACACACAGCCCTGCTGCTGCTGCTCTCCCAGGAAACATCACCTAAAGGACACAGGGAAGCCCGGGGGGATCACCCTTGCCTGAAATCAGGGGGTTTTCACCCAGGCTGCTGCCTGCCTCCCCCCAGCGTGCTTCCCTGAGGTGTCAGGCTGTGCCTTCAAACCCCCAAAAGCTCACGTTGGAGAAGCACAGAGACCAGGGACGGAAGCATGAAGCAGCTTCATTAGTGGACTGGATGATTAAAAGCAGCTCCTGAGGTATCACGGTGGCAGACAGGGACCAAGATTCCCTGGTATTCCCCCAGCCACAGCAGGAACTGACCTGGCAAAGCCCAGCCAGGGCTGTGTTTCAGAGGAGAAAAAGCCATTTAGGTATTTGAGTGAGCTGGAACGCTGCACTGCCCCTCTAAGGGGCTCTTAATGCTCCTCTCCCTCCACCCCAGCGGTGTTTTCGGTCCTTGCTCGGCGCAGGGTCTGTGCTGGGAAGGGCTGTGACCACAGCCATGGTTTTGGGGCCCAAACCTGCCCCAAACAGCGACAGAGCCAGACTCTGCATCCATTCAGGGGAGCAGAAGGAACTTGCCGCAGCAGAACAGTAACTCCAGATTCCCACCTGCAGCTTTCTAAGACCTCCCTGAGCTCTGCCACGACTCGATGTCGACTTCCAGCCCTGTGGAAACATGAAGGATGCAGCCCCATCTCTGGCCATTACGAGGTCTCTGATTTTATTCCGTCCAGGTCACGGCATTTGTGTTTTCCTCACCCGCGGCCGCCCGGGTCACCACCAACGGGAGGTGACGGCGCCGGTGCTGCATGGCTCTTAAATTCAGCATCATTTCTGAGTTAATAAATGCAACCAAATTCCCCAAAGCCAAGAGGCTTCCTGACCAGACCACACAGCCTTCAGCCAACCCACCAAATCCACAGGCCACTGGTTTCTGCAGGAACACAGCTGGCACACAGGGGAGCAGCACACGGAATTACAGGGTGGAGGCAATTTTGGTGTCCCTATCCACAAGCTTTTCCTATAATGCACAGGAAGTTTCGAGTCCTCCCCATGCCAGAGATGCTCGGAAAGGGAGGAGGAATGTTTTACTTCAGTGACAGGGATTTCTAACGGGGCACTCTCTAAATATTGGGCAGGATTTTCCCAGAGAGACTGCAGCCTTAAATTTGACTTTCAAAGGAAGTTTTAGGTTTTTTATAAAGGAGGCACTCAAACTGAAATCACTGGCAGGCATTACTGAGTGTGCTTTGGGCTGAGAGAACACACAAAGGATTTTAATTCCTGTTTTCCAGGAGACATCATAAACAGTGCCCAAAATTTTGTTTTTAAGAAAGCGTCATTTTCTGTAGACTATGCAAACACAACGTTCCACAGCACAAACAGAAGGTTCAAGGAGATATTAATGTTTTAATATTTGCAATTGCCTCTTACTTCTCACAGTAATACATTTATCTAAACCCCAAAGAAATCCAAGCAGCCCAGCACTGCCCTTAAACACCAAAATACAGCACAGAGCCGTGTGTGGTGCCAATCATCACTGCCCCAGTGACAGCAGGAGCCTGGCTCATCCCCTCCTCCCCGAGCAGCCTCCGCAGGAAGCCGCAGCCAAAAACCAGAAAAAGCCTCATTTTACCCTAATGGAAGTGGCTACCTTGGGGTGCAGCTGGACCCCTGGCCTGCTGAATGAGGCTGGGGTTTTGAGGATGGCTGATTCCCTGACCACCACTGCTTTTTAAACACTGCAGCCAGCTGTGAAGTTACTTAAAGCTTGAGCTTTAAGAGAAAAGTTTCTCTTTTAGACCCTTCCCTTTTTTTCCAAAAAAATTTCTGACTTTAAAACACCTGCTTCCTCAGAAGTGACCTCAAAATTCAAGACTCCACCCTGATTTCTGGGCACTCAGTTGCCACTTGAAATTTCGGTGCAGCCCTGACAGTGTGCAGGGCTGTAAAGGCAGAAAGGCGTAAGAAGGGTGGGTCTTCTTGTTAAATGTGCTCAGTTAACAGTACCAGGAGGAGAATGGAGTGAGAAACACATCCACAGCACCAAGATTAGCCACCATTGGGCAAGGGGTTCACACAAGAGGCAGCATCCCGCTGCTTCCAAGCCCACGGGAGATGGGAAGGAGCAGCCTGGAGTACCTGGAGCACTTTTAAAACCTACAGCTCCCCGACCAAGAGAAAGGAGGGTCAGGAAAAGGAGCCGGGGGCTGGGGAAACAGAGCAGAAAGAAATCCGGGCTAGCAGGAGTCAGTGCTCCCTGCACAGGGCTCTGCAAACAGGGACGTGCAGCCTTTCCCTGCAGCGGAATGTGCCTCGTCCAAGGGCACAGCCTCTCCTGCCCCTGCACAGCTGAGGAGCAGTAAATAGTTAATTACATGGTACGGATAAGCACATTATGTGCAGCACGGCTCAATGCATTATTCACCAGGGCTTGGGGGAGAAAACCAGCACAGGGGAGGGAAGGGAGAGAAGGAGAAATTTGTGCTTCCTCAAGGGGCACTTTGATTTCGTGGGAGAGCAGCGTTAGGATGGGACTGTGTGGTTTCCCTCTGAATACCCTAAATAAACACACTTCCACACAGCACCGAGATCCCTCGGAGCTTCTGCTGGGGGGACACAGCTGACAAGCACGGCACAGATCTCTACCTGTTGCACTGCAATGCCAGGAGCAGCAGAGAAACCGAGGCACGCTGCATCCCATGGAAACAACCGCACAACGCGAGCACTTCCAACCCGTCACCGGTAAACCCCAGAACATCCAACCTCAGCTCAGAGAAGCCACTTCTGGCTGCCCCCGCTTCCCTGCGGCTCAGGAACGGGAATACAGAGACTCCAGGGGCAGTAATTAAACGTCTGCAAGGAAAGGCACGGACGGGAGGCAGAACCAGCACGCCTCGGTACATCTCACCCCGCCGGCAGGGAATCCCACACAGCGCGGGCTGTCCCCCCCAGCATCACCCCCTCCCTGCTCCCGAGGCCAAGCGCGATGCTCTGCCGCGTCCCAGCGCCCTGCAACCACTGCTCCTTTGGATTGCCTGCTGCTGTGCCGCCAGCGAAGCCCGGCTGGAGCCTCCGCGGGTTTCGGGGATGGAAGAGGGGAGTCCCGGGGAGCCTCGCCCGCCGCCCCAGCACCTGCGGGGAAGTTGTGCCGCGGCGGCCGCACTTACCCAGGACGAAGCAGAGGAAGCGCCGCGNCCGCGCGGCTCCCTTCCCCTCCCGCTCCTGCCCAGCTCCTGCCCCGCTCCCTCCGCGGGACGGGAAGCTCTCCGGGCAGGAAACCTCGGCTTTCCTTATCGCCGTCTCCCCACGGCAGCCCAGAGCCGCGGGAGCAAACAGCGCCGAGAAGTCCTTCCTCACGCGGTTTCCTTAGCCCCGCTTCCATCTCCACCGAGGGCATTTCTCTCTAACTAAAAAATCTTACCTTCCCCTTTCTAGCGTTGAACATACACACGCAACGCGATTTTAAGGAGAGAAGAAATGTTTTGTGGTTTACTCTTCTTCAACCGCGTGTAACATCGTTCCCGAGCTCCTACAGCTCCACCTGCAGCTCGTTAGCGAGTTGTGCCCGAGCAGCCGAGCCCGCCGGGCTTCCTCAGGCGCTCCGGATCAGGATACGCCTGTGGGAGCAGGGAAGGGCTCTGCCTGCAGCGAGGGCACCGCCCCACAAATCGGTCCTCTCACAGTTGGAGTCATTTCTCCCTTTCAAAGGGAGAAGATCAATAAAAAAGGAAATGTGAAGACACCACAGTGTGCTAACTCGAGTATTTCCCAGCGTGCACACTGCTGCTTTCCCAGAGGAGCAGAACAGCTCCCAGGCCAGAGCCAGTTCCTCCTGAACCATGAACAGCTGCCTGATCACGGGGCACGGTCGGGAACAGAAACAGCAACCGGTGTTGGCAATGCCGTGGCAGAGCGAAGCCGGGCGCTGATTCCATCCTGACAGCCCAGGAGGACACCAGAGCCGAGGCCTCACCTGCAGCACCAGGACCAAGGGCTCAGCACAAAGCCAGGGCCGGCAGCAGCTCTACCGTGAGGAGGGGAGCACAGGAGGTCTGAAAACAGCACAGCGTTGGCCCAGCTTTTCTGAAGAACACATTTTAACCTTTATTGACAGCAAACAAGGCTGCTCTTTCCAGCAGCAGGATCTAGAACAAAGTACAACAGAGAGACTGACAGTGTAGGTGAGCTTTGAGCAGAATCCCCTTCTCTTCAATGTCTTACCCACTTGGTCCTTACTGTGGAAAGATGGGGATTCTTTTCCTTCATTATTTACTAATGCATGGCTAATTCACAGCTCCCTCATGATGAAAATAAAAATTACTCTAAGTCATCATCTCCCTCACAATGCAACAGGGAAAAAATGCTGTAATAGGAACAATTATGCCTGCAGAGCCCACACACCACTTAAAAACCAAATAATCACTCCACGAGGAAAGCAAAACACATTTTGAGGCTGTTAAAACATTACTGACTGAAAATGCTGCCACGCATAAGATTTTATTTTTGGGGCATGAGTTTGTGTCTCTGTCTGCAGTCCTGTGAAAGTCAAACAGTAGATTAATAGGAAGACTTTTCCTTTTAGCAGGAAACCTGGTAGTGGCACTGCTGGAGGCACCTAAAGCAAGCAGAGCACCAAGCTGACTAGGAGACCAAAACAAAGATGCGTAGAGAGGCACATCCCTGGACTTCCTGGCTGTGGTTTCAGCACGCTCAGCTTGCTGCAGCTTCCTGAGAGAAAACAACAAGACACAACCTGATTCTGTCAGGTCTCCAGTGCAGCGCTGGACCTCAGACAGAAATCACGAAGGTTTTGAACCAAAGCTGAGCCAGGGCTGGATTTCTTTAAAAAAAGCTACACCAGGCGTGGCCGTTGGGTGTCAGCTTTGTACCGAGCCTGTGGGACAGCGCCCTCCCCGAAGTTCGTTCAGGAATTCCCCAGCACACCGAGTTTAGAGAGTGCACAGCTCCCGCTCCCTGGGAACCGCTGCTCCCGTGGTTCCCCCTGGCACCTCCCGCAGAGCTTTAGGCGAGGCTCACGCAGTCAGGCTGCAGAGCTACACCAACTCCAGGGGGTCTATTCCCCCTGCAGTCTGGAATGCTCACCTTGCTCACCGCTTTCCCTGCCTGGAACAGTGCAGCCATTTCCTCAGAACGGCAGAGGCCTTTTCCTCAATGGAGCTGATGGCCAGGCCGCTCAGGACACCTTTGTTGATCTTCCTCACCTCCTGCACAGCGTCCACAATTTCCTCTCTGTGGGAATTAAAGAAATGAGTGTTTACTACATCACGTTTTGTGCCACACATCTAGCACTTAGTTACCATGGATATTGGCTCTGTTAAAAATCAGGGCTGAAAAGAAATCCAGATCTCTCACCTGCTAAACTCTGGATGCTTCTCCTGAAGTCTCTTTATTAACTTGGTAAAGCTGCTCAAGTTCAGTGCATAAGGAGAAACAAAGATACCAGTCTGATTAACAGAGGAACCAGTGGATGCTTTCTGCAGGGAATTTTCTCCAGGATCCTAGAATTGCATCAAAATAAGGAAAAAATGAATGGGTTAAGTGTCGTACAGGCAATGCAACATCTCTTTCCTGCTAAGAAATATAAAATCCTGGACCCACAGAATGGTTTGGGTTTGGAAGGCACCTTGAAGCTCATCTTATTCCTGCTGCTTTAAATAGATCCAATTACCATTTCCCAAAGGACCAGCATGTTTAAAGGGAAATCCCCAAAGACAGAAAATCTATATGGGTTATGAGAGCAACACCAGCAATTACTAAATTGCCCTTTGCTCCCCAAGGACCAAGCTGAGCCAACACAAAACACAATTTGTATATAGAGGTTTCTTACATTTATGCTAAAAAATCCAAGAGTTCCTTTCCCATCCATTACCCCAAAATCTTTCCTGTATAAAATCACACGACATTTACATTAAAAAAAAAAAAAGGGGTTACAAGATGAGAAATCTGGTGCAAATGGGTAATTTCCAAACTGTTTTAGGATTAAGGAAAAACAGCTGGAGTTTCTTTCAGGGGCAGAAGAATGGTGCTTTCAACTCTTCTGCCACATGCCAGAAATTTCTTACCAGTATGTAACACATTTTCCTATCCTAACATAATTTTCTGTATATTAAATGTCACGAGACAAGAAGATTTAAGGCTCTTAGTCTGGCAGACAAAGGAGTGCTAGTAAGAATTACTTACCTTTGGTTATCTCTAAGCAGAGAATGTGCCGGATCTGGAGAAGGTGATTTCAGATCAGGGCACTTGGTAGTAAATGCAGAGTATGGAAGAAGCCTTAAAGAGGCCAGACATTCCTACCACAGGTTAAGAGCAGACCTACCTCAGGCACTGAGGGTTTTGGGTCACCAACACGAACAGAAGAATCTTCATTCGCACCCTCCACTGCCTTCACCTCTAACAATAAATGTAAGAAAGCAAAGAGTTACTGACTGCTCTTGAGCCAACGTCTTCTCTGTAGATTTTGGAAAGCCTACAGAGAAAACCTTGAAAGAAACTAAGGGAAAGAAGAGAATCTTCTAACAGAAAATGGGTGTCCTGAGAAGCAGAACAGTTCAGTTTGTGGAATGTCTTTTCCCTGAGTGTTTCCTGGGATGTAACGAGGCGGAGGAAGCACAGCTCTGAACAGGCACCAGTGCTGACGGCTGGTACAGAGTCCCCCAAGCTCTCTGCCTTCAGCACCCTCTCCCCACACCCACCACTCCAAACACAAACCATCTGCATCGAACTCTCCAGAGTCCAGCATGGGAAGGAAGCAGGAAAAGGAGGAGAAGGAAAAAAGGAAAGATTTCCACCTATGTGATTGGCTGGGCAGTTACTAGTTTGAGTTTAAGCACTGTAGGTGAAGTTTTCAAGGAAAAACCATGGATGGATGAGAACAGCTGGGTACCTACAGGGTACTCAGGGTATTGCCAGTGAATGACAAAAAGCCTGAAAACACAGCTGGCACCTTTTCCTCTTTTCCAGGTTTACCTGTGCTTGGAGAAGGAACAGACTACTCAATAACAAACACCATTATTTGCTCTATCAGCTTAAAGCACACAACTTTACCTCCTGAATCAATCGAGTCTTCTTTTCCTTGCTGCTTTCTCTTTTCTTTGCACATTGCTGAAACGTCTGCCACCGTCAAGTCTTCCTTAGCATCAAACCAGTACTCACTCCCTCCCTCGTTTTTCATGCAGCCTTGGGATAAAGTTCACTGTGTTAAAATTCAAACCATGGGATGCCACATAAATGAGTATCACATTTCTGTGCTCAAGAGGATTCCAGCTACCTACACCTCTGCAGAGAGGTGACACCTACTAGTTTTGAATTCTCTTTTAAGCAGAATTTTTTTTTAAGATGTAAGTAATAATATAGAGCTCTCTATTATTCCTTATCAATAAATAAACAGCTCATATATAAGCAGTCCATCACAGAAAGGACACCTGTGTTACCATACAGATGTTTTACACAGGGTTTGTCTTCTCCCTCCAAAACTTAGCTCAGAAATCAGGGATTATTTTTCCCAGCAGTAGATCACTCACCACGTTCCAGAGCCTGATCTTTAGGTTGTTCCTCCCGCGTCTCAGGGGCAGCAGAGTCACCTGGCTGATCACCCTCGGTCTCTGACTTGTCCTGTGAACATGTTTCAGTTACATCACAGCTCTCCCACCTGATTTTAAGTTATTTTTCAGAGTATCAGCCCATGAAGCAGGTGGATTTTAAAAAGCCAACCTGCTGATCATGCTCAAGAACCCCCCAAGTTATTTTATTTTGAAAGGGCAATAAAAGTGTGACCACATGAGCTGCATTTGCAATTAGTGGCACAGGATCCCTGAAGACTGATTGCATTTGCAGGTACCTCAAAGGAGACAATGCTCCTCCACATTAACACCTCCAAAACCCAGCAGTGAGGAGTTCCCTACCATATGGACAGAAATCCCCTTTTCTTGCTGTTTTGGCTCTTCAAAGTCAGCTTTCCCTTCACCTGAAAGATCGCTGAAACACATCCGAGAATTTCATGCAAAACGTGGCACAACAATTTCACGTTCTACAGTAATTTAAGTCTTTCCAAAAGCTCACAGTAAAATAAAGATACTTAATAAATCTTGGCTTTTTCAGTTATAGCTCTATAGCTTTCTGTGTGATGTTCTGATGTAACTCCTTACAATTTGAAGTAACTGTGTAATTTTTACTAATTATTTACAGAACAAATACACTAATTGCCTTTTCTTTTTCTTGATTAACTTTACTCACGCTCAACAGGAAATTTCAACCAGTCTCGAGCAGTTTACCAAATTCAGTAAAAAATTACTGCCAAACTTATTTTTATCTCCACTTACAGAAAGTCACTGGACATGCTTCCTGAACACATAGCATCATGCAGCTGCCTGAAATATGAAGTTACTTTTCCATCATTCTTCATATCTGAATGATAATCTTAGCAGAACAGCTTAATATTATCTCTTAATATTATCTATATGCCTAGTATTATCTCTGCTGGCAGCAAAGTCTTTTTGGCTCTTTGTGGTTTGGGGTTTTTTTTTTGTTTGCTTGGTTTTCAAGACAGATGCCATTACGATTGGAGACACAGATTTTTAGTAGGGAAAGCAGGGAACCAGAAAAACGACCTGCACATTGAAAACCTTTACTATAAAGGTAGTAAAGACACTCCCCAGTTTGCATACTAGAGCAATACAGAGGAAAAATGCCCTTAAAATAAAGTTATTGTGCCCTAATAAATTGTATTATTAGGGCAATGCTAATCTTTCAGCTAAACACCCTCAAACAACAAGATGCATCCTGAAATAAAGAAATTCTAAGTTTAACATCTTATAAACCCTTTCCTCGTTTAACTCAGTAAGTACAACAACAAATGAAAGCTACTTACTCAGGGTAAAGACTCCTTCTGAAAATCTGTCAAAAAAAGAGGAAGATTTCTCTTAATTCTGTGAAGATAACAATTTATATTAAAACCCGAAACAATTAAGAAATTACCTTGGAGGGGACGTAAAAGGAAGAGATTGGGGGAAACTTCAGCTCAACTGACAGTGGTGGGAGCTCATTTAGAGGCATGCCCATGTTTATATCCATTCTCATGTTGCTGTAATCATTGTCCAGCTTGTCCAAAACCAACAGCAGAGATGAATATAATTCAGTCTCTTTCTCACACCTATTAAAATATGGGTAAGAAAACAACATCACCTTAGACAGGCGTTTCATTGCTTCTACTGCTTCTGGAAATGCCCAAAGATTTTACAGGGTTTAAAGATTCCTCTACATTTTACCAGAACATGAATTAACAACCGTATTGTGCGTCACTCAGGTTTTATTCCTGGGGGAAAAAAAAAAAAAAAAGCTGTGTTTTGGGTCCGTGAATGTTACAAAAGAAATATTAAGGCTGAAAATAAGACACTAATTATAAACACTCCTAGAAGCTTATAGACAGAATCTACCAGTACCATTTAGCAATTTTTGCCTGATAACCAGTTACCCATTTAATTTAAAAGGACATTGAAGTACGTGCCTCCCACAACAGGTGTTTTCCTCCAAAGCCAGCTCATAAACCTTCAAGCAGTGCTGGTAGCACATCTTGTAGTGGAGGGTCAGGAGCTGCAGCTCCGCTTCAGTCGCTCTCTGCAGGGTGTTCTGACAGAAGCTCGATGCAGAATTCTTCCCAGTTTGCCTGTTGGGATGTTCTGGCCTTCAAAATAACAGTAACAGTAACAGAATATTGATTCCACGGCATCAAGATCTTGTTTACATTCATGGTGTTTTGTTTTGAAGCAAGGAGCTTGCCAGAAGCTATTTCTGATATGACTTAAGGAAAATCCTATTTAGCCCATGATAGTGATTTACATTCAGTCAGTTTTACCCGAGAGGTGGGGACTGCAGAAGCACCATAGTAATTTCTATCCAAAAAGTGAAGTCTTAAGAACAAAAAGAATCTTAGCAACGCTGTGCATCTGCAAACACACTTATTTTGTTTCCACAGCCATGGAATAATTTAAGTTGGAAGGGAACTCTGGAAGTCTGCCACTGCAGAACAAGGCTGCTTTGGTCTTTGTTCAACTTCAGGCCTTCAGCTCACTCCTCTCACCTGCCCGGGTCCCTGCAGCAGAAACTGCTGCCCAGCAAGCTTTTAATACCGTCAGTTTTGCCAAGCCACAGACACCCTTTCAGTCGTGAAAAAACCTCTTAGCCAGAATCTCAAATTCCAAAACCAAGAACAACTCCCCACCCACCTGTCCGTGCCTGCCTTCCAGTCACAGA
Source organism: Pomatostomus ruficeps (assembly GCA_013400735.1). Taxonomy (NCBI): domain Eukaryota; kingdom Metazoa; phylum Chordata; class Aves; order Passeriformes; family Timaliidae; genus Pomatostomus; species Pomatostomus ruficeps. Next base: position 228,633 of record VYZT01032981.1, on the reverse strand, counting down.
TACACAGACGATCCTTTGATTCCTGCTTTTCCAAGGAAAAAAAAAGGAAAAAGTTACAGATTAACATCCATGCAGACAAGTTAAAGTTAAAAAAGCTTTATCAAAATGGTTTGGTGGCTCTTCTTGCTGTGTTTCAGTTACCTGAAGGTGTGAGCTCCGAGCTCTGAACGACCATTCCATGTTGGAAGCAGCGTCCATGAAGGTCTGACCCAGCCACCCCACGGGCTGAGCCTTGTTCATCATGGTTATTTCTGTGCTCACGGCCCTGGAGCAGAGACAAGCCTGGGCACTGCTCCTTTGGCTCTCTGGGAAGGCAGCTCTGCAGTCCGAGCCGGCATCCACACCCTGCGCAGCCGCAGGGACACCGGGAACGCTCCTCAGGGCTTCACAGCGCTCCGGCTCCACCGTGCCAGCGCCTCCACCAGAGGATTTCTCTGCAGCTTCCATGCCAGCACCAGGATTCTTGCTGGGAAGGGTTTCAGAGACTGGGAGCTGGGTTTCAGCATCCCCTGCAGTGCTGTCAGCGCTGCTGGTACCCCGTGTGCACAGCGCAGGTTCTGCACAGCTGCTGAGATCGGAGGGCTCTGTGTGTTTGCAGATTTGGGCATCTTCCCTGGGAGACAGGGAAGGAAGGTCTGGCTCCACTGCCACGCTGTGCACGTGCCTGTCGCTCTTTCCAGACTCTTCTTCCCCTGCAGTGGTTTGGGGTGGCACCTTGTCACCCACCAGTGGCGTGTCCTCCACCTCTCCCATCTCCCTCTGCTCAGAAAACTCACTCGAGTTGCTCCTGCCCTCCTCACACTCCTCGAGAGCACTGAGATACTCCAGCTGGGAGTCTTCAACTAAATCTTCACGCAAAAAGGAGGTCTGAGTGAAGCAACTCCTTTTGCCGCCCACGTGGCTGCTCTTCTCCACTTCCATTGTGCCAGCATGCCCTCCTCCTCCTCCTGCTCAAGAATCCACACAACTCACTTCCACTGCAACCTCTCAAACTCTCTGGTTTGGCTCTTCCTACCCTAATAAAGAGAAGTTCAAGATGCTCCATTGGTATACAAAACGAAAAAAAAAAAACTTAAATTAACCACCCTATTTTCACCTACTGCATGTAGCTGGAGCAGGTAGGAATTCTACAGCACGTTCCTAAAGAAATCCCAAGAGCTCATTTCGTAATTGGCGGGATCCCTGTTGATGCACAGTGAGCTATTCACATCATACAGTACACCAAGTGTTCAAATAAACGTTATTTATATTAAGGAAGAGGTGAACTTTGAGCTCTTTGCCTCCCAAAAACTAAAAACCCCTTTGGTGTTGGACAAGGGGGAAATCAAAGCATATTCCTCTTGATTCTGGGGAAGCAAGAAGAAAGTGTTACCAAGGACAAAACTGTAAGAAAAGCTGAGAATCTTTACAACCAGAAATTGGGAAGGAACAGAGGAAGGGGTCATTCTGCAATTGAAGGAAGCTGGACAGTTCACCAGACCAAAGCAAAACACCTGCTCTGAACTTGAAGCAAACCCAGTTTCGTAACAAACATGAAGAAAAAGCAGAGAAAAAGCACGTAGGGAGGGAAGAGGCTCTTTGTGAAGCTTGTTTCTTAGGAATATTGTCAATTCTTCTCTGCCTTCCCTCAGAAGCTTCTAACAAAGAAAGGAATGCACAAAAACATCAGCTGTATTTCTCAATTATGTCTCCTTTCCAAACTACTCAAATGACACATTCCAGTTTTAGTCACTCTCTGACAGCCCTTCCTAAGGATTAATATTCAAATGTTCAAATATTCAAACTTTGCACTATCTCGAGTTGCTCCAAGCCCCACCCAACCAGGTCTTGAACACTTCCATGGTTTAATTATACGCTTCTACAGTTATTTTTGCTTCAAAAACGCTGTCTTTTTTTACTACATTAACTTTACCATCATCCCCTCGCCGAAGCTTCGAGCAACCCCGTGGAATCAAAAAGCCGAACGCTGCCAAAGCACATCCCAGATGCCCAGATAACCACAACGTTATTACCACAGAGGAGTGGTAAGAACAAGAACCAGAACCAAAACACCGCCACGCCGCAGATGAGTTACAATAACCTCCCTGTCGCTGCTGGTGACACAACCAAACGCCGAGCCACAGCCGAGCCCGTCCCCGCTGAGGGCGGGGGAGCCCTCAGGGCAGCGCGGTGCTCCCGCCGGCCCAGGGGGAACCCTCGGGCGGGGGAACGGGGTCTCACCGCAGCTGCAGGGCGGGCTGAGGCGCGGTCCCCCTGCCCACACGAAGCTCCCTGGCCCCGGTAGCGCCGCGTCCGCTCCAAGCCCGTCCCGGGCCCGCTCCAAGCCCGCACAGCACCCGCTCCGCTCCGCTCCCGCTCCCGGCGGCCCGCGCCTCACACCGCGCCCGGCCCCGCCA
>VYZT01032981.1:159854-226000 GCA_013400735.1 Pomatostomus ruficeps | reverse complement strand
CGGTGTCGCCATAGCCCCTCAGAATGGGTACTGCTGTGTCCCCTGAGAGTCGGTGTCGCCATAGCCCCTCAGAATGGGTACTGCTGTGTCCCCTGAGAGTCGGTGTCGCCATAGCCCCTCAGAATGGGTACTGCTGTGTCCCCTCATAGCCGGTGTCGCCATAGCCCCTCAGAATGGGTACTGCTGTGTCCCCTGAGAGTCGGTGTCGCCATAGCCCCTCAGAATGGGTACTGCTGTGTCCCCTGAGAGTCGGTGTCGCCATAGCCCCTCAGAATGGGTACTGCTGTGTCCCCTGAGAGTCGGTGTCATGTCCCCTCAGAATCGGTACTGCTGTGTCCCCTCATAGCCGGCACCGCCATAGCCCCTCAGAATGGGTACTTCTGTGTGCCCTCATAGTCGGTGTCGCCATACCCCTCAGAATGGGTACTGCTGTGTCCCCTCAGAGTCGGTGTTGCCATGTCCCCTCAGAATCGGTACCGCCATATCCCCTCAGTATCAGTACCGTTGTGTCCCCCGAGAGCCGGCACCGCCATATCCCCTCAGAATCGGTATTGCCGTGTCCCCTGAGAGCTGGCACAGCCATATCCCCTCAGTATCAACACCGCTGTGTCCCCTGAGAGCCGGCACCGCCATATCCCCTCAGAATCGGTAGCGCCGTGTTCCCTCATGGCTCTCCCCTCATGGTCCCTTCTCTCCCCTCACGGCTCTCCCGCCGCTGAGCACTGACAGACCGGGAGCACAGCAGCTCTTGTACTGCCACTACAGAATCACCTAGTATCCGGAGCTCCAAGGGACCCACAAGGATCACGGAGTCCAACCCCTGGCCCTGCACAGACACCCCAACAATCCCACCCTGTGCATCCCTGAGAGCATTGTCCAGACTCTGGCAGCTCCTTGAACTCTGCTTTGGGGCTGTGATCATTCCCCTGGGGAGCCTCTCCAGTGCCCAGTCACCCTTTGGGGGAGGAACTCAAACCTCCTCTGGCACACATTGAAACCTACCTGGAAGTTTTCAGCCTGAAGGAGTTACAGGAGCGGAGACAAACCTTCCTGGCCACACAGGTACACGTTCCTTGTGCAAGGGGCTCTGCTTCTTCTCTTAAACACATATGTGTAAAGGTCATAATAAAGTGTGTGAAACATCACTCAGCTGCCTAAAATTAACCTCCAAAGACATACGATGGTTCAGAGCATCTAAAGCCGAGACAAGCACTACCTTTCTTAGTCTCTTTCACCTACGTGACCGCTCTGGCAACACATCAGGGCAGGAGGACATTTAATACTAAAACAGCATATTTTTATGAACCAAGCTGCCTCCTGTTGTGAAGGAGTCTTTGTGATGTGAAGGATTCTTCCAGGGAAAGCCACTTGTGTGGGTTACCTCTGTGTTCACCATAAATAAAAGTAGAGAACGAATCCAGTGAACACCACCATTCAAATTTCTCCTAATGGAGTGTCCCTGTCCTCCCCATCCCCAAGTGCACCTGGTCAAAATTTAGAGGTGTATGTGCACCCTGCCACTAAAAATGTTGATATTTGGAGGTAGGTCTCACACCAGTGCCCTCAGTCACACAAGGCCCTGAATTTGTAAATTTTCCAACCAGTGTTGCTCATGTTTTGTGTGATCCTGCAGCAACGTGTTGAAAAGGAAAATGAGCTGTTACACCCCTAATCACCCCAAAAGTCTGTATTTTCCAAGAGAACTTGTACTGCTAACATCAGCATGGACAGACCACTCCATAAAAACTACCCAAACAAGTGACGTTTTATTGGCGAGTTCTGCTCATAATGAATTTCCTTTTCCACGCTCACATCTCCTAACAGAGCGGTTGGGGGCGGGGGGGAAACCCAAACCAAAACAAAAACATTTCGGGTAACATTCCATTTGCAAACGATAAAAATCGTTTAACATTTAAAAATAAAATGGAGGATAACAAATTGAGACAGAAGTTCTGGGAAAAACCGTCCTGGTTCCCCCAGGAGCTGTTCCTCGCCCGGCTGCCGCCGCCCCGGCCCCGCTCTCAGGGTGCCAAGGTGCTCTCGTTTGGAGCTCAAACAAAAGGACTGGGACATGTGCTATTGTTACCATTCAAGGCCCTGTTGTTGTACATTCTTCCCAGAAAAACATAGAACAGTTTGCAGTAAACCAACCAGTTCTTTTTCTTCCCTTATCCTAACGCTAAGTCATACTGAAAGTTGGGGGAGGGAGGAAGGGGGGAAATGTGGCTTCAACATTCACCTACTTTATCACACACAAAGGTTTCTACTAAGAGCATATCCAGGTTGAAATACACATCTGACTTCCGTCATGAGGTTAATGCTTATGGGGGTGCGAGATGAAATCTACTTCGAAACTATGAACTCATCCCTTTTTTGATGAACAGAGAGTTATTTTTTGCCTTTTGGACCAACACTTGGTTGCTGGGTTGTTTCTCCTGAAGCTTGCCAGGAGAGGCAGCTTTCACTGCTGCCACAAATGAAAAGATGACATGTGGCAATCACACACCTTACTGTTGGTAAGATGTTGCATTTAGCACGTTTGTTTTGCGTTCTGAAAATCCCTTAGCTCGTTTTTTAGGCCCCAGAGGCTTTGTACACCAGAAATTACACAAGTCAAGCACAGAAAATTGTAAATTGGTATCCACAGCCATTTTGAGGTATTCCACAAGAAACCTGGCTCTGCACCTGAATGTTCCTCTCAAAAACACTTAAAAAAAAAACCACCAAAAAACCCAAAGCCCTAACTGGAGTGGAAATTTAATTTAAAAAGATTCCTTCCATTCCCACGTTTCACCACATTTCATCAACAAGGACATACTTAATTCCCCAGGGGCACAAAAAAAAAAGCCTTCTTCAGCCTTTTCCTGGAATAATAATTTCAGTACTTCATTCCTAAATTTCCTTGTGCACTCGGAAGAGATGAAGACGAGGGTGTTGTTTTCTAGCCAAACCAGAGAAACACATTCAGACAGTGTTTTTGGTTTATTTAATTGGTGAAGGTGCTCGAGGAAGATACCAGGGATCCCCTTGCATTGAGAATAGCAGCGGTTCCTACTCTTAACCTCCCATCTGCGAGGAAGAGGCTGGGGAAAGACCTGGATTGCAGGGTCTGAAGACCAGATTAGGAAGAAAGGTGATCTCCTGGGTCTGGATTTGGCTTGGTAGAACCTCTTGAGGCAGTCAGGGTTGCTCCCGTGGGACAGGAGATGCTGCTTCACCGCGTGAGCAGATCCCAGAGGAACTGGCTTTCCTGTTAGGGCTGAGGTGGCATGGGCAGCTTTATTCCTGGGGTAGCTGCTGCTCTCCTTTGAGTAGTACATTCAGAATGAGTTCCAATAAACCAGAGCTGTAGTGCCAGTCGTGTGCAATTCCTACACACACAAAGAATCGCCTGCAACATCTTAACTGGTTGCGCTGCTCTGCACGAGAAGTGGAAAACCTTCGTAAGGATCTTAGCAGGGAATAACTCGCTGCTTCCGTAGTTGTAGAAAACCCTTAGGCAGTAATATTTTCTAAAGTGCTTCTTTACTTATCAGTTACTCTTCTAAAAATCAGACTTGTATTTTGTAGCGGCGTCATTTCCTAGCAGGTCATGGACCGGTAGATAGTTTCTGATGTAAAAAACCCATCATGTATTTTGTTTAAGCAAATGACACTTGCTTTGATAAATGCACCGAAGAGAGTGATCTAAGTGCAAACCCCACCATTTCTGAAAACACGGCCTTATGCTGGTTTATTAATGCAACCTTACATCCTTTAAAAGTCATTTACTTCAAGAGCAGGGATTAAATAATACAAATAAAAATTGAAAATTCAATGAAGCTATTGCCTATTTACCCTGAAATAAAAGAGTCTCACGATCCTACTGGTGCAAAAATCCCTCCAAACACATTTGTTTTATTGGCAAAGTCATTTAAGGTCACTTTTGCTTCCAAGACCATCTTCTTCCATGGTTTCCACTGAAGGAGTTTTGCTTTGTAATGGCTTGTGGTTCCACAGTGATTTGTAAATGAAAAACCTACTATGAATAACTCTACCATAGTCACTAAATTACAGATACTGTCATGAGAAAAGTCCCAAACTTACAGTGTTTGTTTTAAAATTTTCAGCAAGACACAAAAATTCCAGTCAAAGTGTTTTCTTTGAGCGCCATTTTAAATGGCAATAAATGGCTGCTGTGCCCTCTGGATGGAGAATTCCATGTGCTTCTTACGTGTTGTACTTCGAGTGTCCTCCGAGCGCGGCGTGGAAGGGCTCCTGCGGGCACAGGCGCTCGGATCAGCTCCTCCTATGGATGTGGTGCAGCAGGCTTGGATCTGCGCAGGGAGACCCCGCGGGGGGCACGGAGCAGATGTTGGATGGCCTGTTCTCAGAAGGCGATGACACGAAGCGTCCCGGGCAGCAGGACACAGAAGCAGCTGCGACGTCGTTCCGGTTCCGAGCAGTGGTGGCTTCCGTGGGAGGGGGTGGCTATTGCTGGGACAGCAGAGCGCTCCGGTTGGCCTTCATCTTCTCCAGCCGCTTCACCAGGTGGCCATTGCTGACCTCCAGCTCTTCGGTTTTATCCAACGCCGAACGAAGCTGAGGCAAAGAAGGAAGCAGAAAAAACCATAACTTTCACCGTGTTATCCCTTTGCAAAGGCAAAGCAAGGTTCGCGGTCACCAACACTAATTGACCATATTAACCTGGAGCATAAAGCAGCTGGAAATCCCTTTTAGCAGAGTTAAACTGCTTTGAAGGCCACACACACAGGTATTTGAGCACACTGCCAAGAACCCAGGGTATTTACAGAATGCTGAGCAAAGAAGGCCAAGTTAAGGAGAAATGTGGTCTCCCAAGTCTGGGTTTGGCTTGATAGAACTGTGTCTTGAGGCAGTCAGCGTGAACAGAAGGTTACTCCTGTGAAGTGGGAGACGCAGCTTCACAGAACTTCCCTCAGTCCAGAGGCACGAGGCTCTGGGTGATGTACACCTGTCTCACTGCTCAGCTTTTATGTTTCTGCTTCCCAGAGCTGTATCCACAGCTGTGAGTTGGAGCCTCAGTTTCCTGTAAAACCCACCACGGGATTGGGGTAGGGAGAGTGAGGTGGACTGCACAGAGCAATACTTATAGGCAGCAAAGCAGAGGGAGTATTTAGAACAAGCAAGGAGCCACACTGAAAAAAAAATCAAAGAAACACCTCAGGAGGCAGTGTGAGAGAAGCTGATAAAGGTATTTGGGCTCTAAGAGACAGAGGCATGGACAGTCTGTGGACAGCCACACTACCCCGAACTGGCATTAACAGATTGGCAGAGCAAGGAAAACAGGCTCTCAAAGAGCAACCCACATCCCTTTAAGTCACTTTAGGAAGGAATGGTGAAAAGGCAGGGGGAGCTCACAGCCATGACTGGAACTCAGTTTGAGTGCTGAAAGTTTGATTGCACATTTAGAAGGAGTAACTAAAGCAATAAAAAAATTAGATGTTTATTCCTTACTGTGCCAAGAAGAATGGTTCCTCCCCTAAAACCCCCCCATGGAGCAGCTTGCAGGTGGAGTTACCTCTCTCTGCAGTTTGCGTTTCTCTGCCTTCAGTTCATCTTCCACGCGCTCAGCATTTTCAGCAGCAGTTTTGTATCGGGCCACCTGGCCTTCCAGTCGGATTACCTGAGGGGAGGGCAAAGGTTTGGAATCAGAAGCTGTACCAAGAAGTTACTCTGAAGCTTTGCTCTTGTACCAGTACTCAAAGAATAACCAGAGAGATGCTATAAAGGGAAAAAAACATACACCAAGGAAGCCTGGCAACAGTAAATAACTCCCGACCTTTTATGCATATCCATGTTTAATGTGCTTCCAGCAACAAAAGATACAGTCCATTGACTAAATTTCTCTTAGCAAGAGCATTGCTGATGTACTCTGGACAAGAGCAAACAATCAAAACGGAACAGCTGTGTATAAAATCCATCCCTACCACGTCATCTGCTGGGAGCCATTTAAAACTTGTTGATAGCTAGGCATAAAGAAGCATTCTGCAGAGTTCATCGGGGACTTTCGTCTTGAACGTTCTTCCTTCAGTACAGAGGAATGATATATTCCTTCTTCCCCAAACATAAATGTCATAGTAGCCCTCATGCTCCAACACTCCCATTTCTTATATGAAGGGAAAATCACAGTAAACATAATTTCATTTATCATAATATACTTTCTCTTTGTATTCTCACCATGCCTGAACAAACAGAACAAGCCAAAAACTTACATTCTGCTCCAATGCTGTTATCTCTTGCTCAGACTTTGCTAGTTTAAATTTGAGATCACTGATCTGTCTGTTGGCATCTCCTAAAAGAATTGCAGATTTATCAGAGATGGCAGAACAAGTGTGAACAGTTTCTAACAAGTCTGTCATAAAATTTCCATGCATCGGGGATCTACATGGGGCAGCAGGAGAGAAATTCTCTCAGTAAGTGCCCAGCAGAGAGGCACCATTCCCAGTCCTGCCTGATTCCCTGCCAACCACTCTGAAAGCAGAATTAACCTGAACTCACCCCTGCTCTCTTGAGCAGCAATAACAGAGATTTCCAACTGCAATCTCAAACAAAGGCTCCTAATTCCCTCACCTCTGTAGAGGTGCGTGGCTGCTCCCAGGCTGAAGCTCCCTTGGAAATGAAGGCTCATTCTTACTCAGAGCCATGGGGTTATTATGGTACAGATACATTTTCTCCCTCACATGCAGGGCACAAAATTCTCTTTAAATCAAAATACAGCTCACTTTGGAGGTCAATCATGTGCATATCTGTCCCATTTTCCAGAACTTCATCTTCTGACTGTGTGTTTTCCATCTTGCCGTTCCTTTGCTTTTCTTCCAGTTGTCCCTTTAATTTTTTAATCTGAAGGACACAAAATTAAAGTCACTAAGGGAAATTAGGGCTCAAATTCACTCCAGTATTATAAAATAAATTACACAGTTTGTAAACCTAAATTCCAAAAAATCCTTTGTTACAAAGTAACATCCTAGAAATTCTTTAGGCAAATGACTCATGGAACTTTACACATCAGTGCTTTGGTACCAAGTTCAGGACCAAAACAATGAGTGAAAGATGACTGGTTTATTAGACAAGCCATAAATCTTCTGCAGGCACATTCATGTAAAACATTCTCAAAAACTCCCAAAGCTGTGTTTGGTCGTGTGCAAGTCTCAAGGCCAAGGTCACTGAGCATAAATGAAAGCACAGAGTGTCCTGCAGGGCAACAGATCAGCTGAAGTTTTTTGAATAAGCTTTATAGCCACTACGGGATACCATGGTACCAGCAGTAATTCCTTTAATTGCTCTTGACCCATCTGCAATTCCTCCAACATATCTTTCCAAATGGCCCATTACCCACAGACCCAGCAAAGGGGAGGGCTTACTCTTGGAAAGGATATTTGCTCCTACAATTTCCGAGCCATGCCTGTTTTTCCCTTGGGTTTGGCCACTCTGAGGATTATTTTTCAGAAATGGTCCTGGAGAGGAAGTTTTAGGTGGCTGAGGACACTGAATGTGACAGGTTGGCAGCATGGAACAGGCATGCTGAGTCATATCTTCCATGTATCCCGAGCTAACACACAGGAGGAATGTTTTGGAGGAAGAAGAGAGCGGTCAGCAAGGCAGCAAGTGCTCAGCAAGGGCAACCAGACACCAGCACTGCTGCTCTACACCTCCTGTTGGGGCTGTCTTAATTTTCTTAATCCTTTACTGTTCTTATCCATGATTTGGCCACCAGCATTTCGCTTCCCCTGGGATTACCTGGTCTAGCAAGGACTCCCGTTCATCAATGAGCTTTTTCAGCCTGTCTGAAAGAGAAAAGGGAGAGTTCAGTGCTGCCCAGATCGAGCGGCGCGTCGGGAGCGCATCTGAGAGATGTGACTGACCCGTTAAGGTTAGTGAACTACTGATGGAGGGAGTTAGGGCACGTACCACAGGACACGAGGCCCAGGACAGGGCTGGGAGGGGGCTGCAGCCAGGGGAGTTATGTCACTCTCACAGAACATGCTTGTCCCGGCAGTAGCAGCAGGCAGCTGCATGCAAAGAGGCTAATCTTCTACGTTAGGTTAGCATGCAAGAACTCTAGGGTCAAGCACAACTGCAACACAAAATCTCACAAGTCTTGACAGTTTAACACAATGACAATACTGTAAACAACCTATAATCACAGCTAAGCACATCCTCAGCACTTTAACTCTTTTGCACGGCAGTGACATTTTATCTCCAGTATTATGACCAGAAAAACATTTGCCCATCAAATTATTTGAACGCAGCTGTCTGGTAAAACTCTATTTTCTCTTCATAGCCAGTTCTCCAGGTCAAACATCAAGAGGCAGTGGACAATCTGCACCAACTGTTGTGCTACACTTGGACTTGGAAGTGCTACAAATCAGCACATGGGCATGTACAGCCTTCGTTAAAAAAGTGCACTCTACAGAATGAGACAACTGGAAAAAAGAACTACAAAGTAAGCAACCAAATCATTTTTCCCTTCCCCATTAAGGGCTGCAAAATGTGAAATCCTTTTAGCAGGTGCTCCCACATTTTCTTACCAACCAAATTACCTCCTTAATTAATAAGCTCCGTTTGTTCAGGTACACCTCAGGCAGGAGTACACTGGAACATCACATTCAAATACACTCATTAGAAGAGGATCAGTTGACCTCAGCTGGGCCTCACTGCAGCTTTATTCAGCTCCCTTGCCAGCAGAGCAGAGCCCAGGCTGTTCAGAGCTCAACTCCACAGCTGAGATCTGGCCTGCTGATTAAATGGTTAAAATCCAAAGGTCACTCAAGAAAAAGATCTTTTTGTCAACTTTAGGAAAGCAAGACAAATTACACATAAGAGCCTGGTGGGCTTTTACCAGGTAAATTCTGTTGATAGACAGACTTAAGTATTTCTTAAGAGCTTTAAAAATACCGTTTCTTCTTTGTTGACAACTCCTGAACAGGCCAAAATCTTGTGGTTCTCCCTTTTTTCTTGTTAGCACATGCACTTAAAAGAAATCAAGAGTCTGTATGAAATCAAATCATGGGGAAAACTGCCTTCCCAATGGAAGTCCCCCTATGCAGCAGTTATGCAGAATCCATTAATGTGGTATGGCATTCCCCTCCTGAGTATTCACACTCCCGTACAGTCCCATTCCAGAGCATGGAATAAAACCTTTACCTTGGCTTCTGATGCAACACCCAAACACAGATCTTAGCGTGACATCTCAGTTCAGCAGATCTGTGGATTAATTTTGAACCTCTCGAAGTCCTATCCTTTATTTTTTTCCATCCGTTTGTAACACACCCAACATTGTTACACCTGAGCACTGATATGAAAAAACAAAAAAAACCAAAACCACTTTTTTTGTAAATACCACCCGTAACCAAACTTTACAAGTATAAACTCCTTCAAAATAAAAAACAATTTCACAGATCTATATGGGAAGGAAAGAAAAAGTAAGACAGAAATTCTGCAAAAGATGAAAGATACGGAAGAAAACTAAAGATCAACAAAGAAAGCAAGAACAGCAAACAGGTTGGAGATACTTGGACTCCAGAGATTGTGTTTGGATTCACAGGTCAGCAAAGATTGAGAAATGGAGTTCCAAGCATTGTAAAGAGAATGAGGAGTGGTGCAGCAGGAAACCTTTAGGCCGCTACAAAACTACCCCAAACTTATTGACTCCAAAGGGGCCAAGGAACCCACTTTGATCCTGAAAATAATTTAGTTTCACAACTCATTAACACAACCACTGCTGCGGGGTGAAACCTGCCTGCCTGAAGAAAGGACGCCTCTTCCAGCTTCCAGTGAGGAAGCACGTCGGCTTCCCCAAACCGCTTTTCCTGCAAAAAGGATGCATTTTGGGATGAACCTTCAAGTCTGATCTCACCCCGAGCTCCCTCTGCCCTCATTACAGATGTCTGTGCACCCCACTGGGACATGCTGACAGCAAGATTTACCAGATCAGAGCAAAAATTACCTTGCTAAAATTGCCATTCACATAGAAAAGTTTTCTGCCTGTAGAGATGAGGGTCTCTTGGGTTTAACTTATCTTAAGCCCTAACATTAACACAGAAAACTTACTCTGCAGGGTCACCTTAATTTTGCATTTAGGAGACATTTTTCCAACAAATCAAGGATCTGAGGACCTTGAGAACAGGTGAGCAGGAAAGAAGCATCTATTGAATCAGGACAGGAAGCAGCTAATTAAAATTCTCATCTGTAACAGTCATGATCCTTATTTCACACACAAAGATACTACAGTGAATAATCTGAGTGTGACATTCACCTCAGTTAACTTTGGAAACGTGATTCCCAGGGCACTCACTGCACCAGCCCGTGGCCTTCACATGCCAAGGGGTGTAACAGAGGACCGAGGAGGAGATGGGGCCTGGGAGGGAGCAGGACACAGAGGGTGAGGATGGTGCTGACCAGTGTTCTCTGCCACGGTTTGTGAGTCCAGTGACTGTTCTCACTGCCTGGGCACTGCAGGCCACTCGAGAGCTGGTTTTACCTGCATGATTTACATGGCGTGTGGCCCAGGAATAACCAGCCCTGATGTAAATGAAAGGGGTAGACTGCTGCTGGAGGATGGAAAGAAATCCCATGAAATCCCAGCCCCAGGCAGCTGCTCAGAACAGCCCGCAAGAATCCAACTGTCTGAGCAGGGTGGGCAATGCTCCTTCTCCAGATCTGCCCATTTGTTTCGGATGATGGGAAATGCCTTCCTGCCTTTCTCAGAAGAGGGGCACTACCAGGGACAGCACAGGATTTGGAAGACACCAACTTGCAGTACTGATTTTGAGGGGGACAGGAGGACTGTTCTTCTCTGTAGTAAAGAAGATACTGACCAAGACCTGTTCACTATTTCCCCCCCTTTTTTATCAATTAAGTTTCTTGAGATGCTGCTTTTGAAAGCATTTCAGGCTAGCTCTGAATTCAGATATGCACAAACCTGGGCTACAGGATTTACGTGTCACTAGGTGACGACCAGAAAACCCAGCAGGCATTTGGGGATATTCCGGAAGACAAAAGTTTCATCCTTGGGTTACACACTCATTTTCGGCATTCCAGGATGGATTTCTGGCACACCAGCTACTCTGCACTGCCTCTCCATGTTCTTGTTCCCAGTTACCCTGGGAGTGGGATCAAAGCAGGTACATGGACAGGTGAGACTGGAGGTGTTTCTGCTCCTGTGACTTGGCTTTAAAAAGGAATTCTCTTAAAGATGCTTTGTTTTCTGAAGTGGAAAATCTAGTTAAAATCAGAAATGAACTCATAAGAAATACAGGATATAATGGCATGTGCCTAATTGAACTCTGATAGATCCATCCACAGTACAGGTGAAGCCTGGTAAGAACATTTAATGATCTATTTAAGTCTATTTAACCATTACAACCCACTTCCAACATTAAACCATGGTATTACTGTTGAGAGTACAGCAGAGCCAAATCTTTAAAGAAACACTGCTACATGCTAATAAGAAACGCTTACAAGATCTATGACTTTTTGGATTATCATTTAGTTTAAACCCTTAGGAACAGCTGCCAATACTTACAGAAACCACCGTGGACCTGCTGTAAGTTGGAGAGAAGCCACATGAAAGGAGTTACAGGGTTACAGACGTGTAAGAGCTCTACAGTTAAGGTGCCATCACATATTCAAGGTGCTCAGACCCCGAGGCTGCCCAGTCCTAGGGAGATGGCTCCTGTAGCTACGTAGCACAAGGCAATAAACTGAACAAAAGCTGCAGAAAAATGGTGTTGAGATGATACAGGTTTAAATAACTACTTATGCAGGTTTAGAAACAGTGCTCTGGACAGGTACTTTAAAGTATAAAATATGTTTATTTAAATTATATACAGCAGTACATTTTGATACACATCTTCAAATTTTGCAGTCTGTCTGTGCTCTGACAACTTTGTAACATCAACACAAATACAGCTTTCCATAGCCCACACCCCCCCTCGATCTGCATTCCCTTGGGACATTCATTGCTTAACACTTTAAATGAATATTCATATATGCAAAACATGCTCATGCTCCCAAGCACTAGCGGAGATGCAAGAAGAAATACAGCAAGGGAGTCCAAGAGCCTGATTTATGCTAGCAATTCAAAGCAACCCAGCTTTTCCAAAAGGCACGGGGTGGGGGGGGCTAGGACACAAAACAACAGTCGTCTTTGGTCTGATATCCAGCAAGAGTTAAGGCATGCAAAGTTATCTTCTTTCCACAAGGGAAGAGGTAAGATTTGTTTCAGAGATAAAAACATTCTTTCAGAATCAGAGTTTGCAAAAAATATAATGCAGTAAGCAAATGCAATTCAAAACAAAAAATCTTGGAAAAATAGATATTTTATATCTTCATATCTAGACAGTACTTGATAGCAAACCTAAGCACACGTTACAGTGTGTATTGACACTTTCTCTGGAAAAAAATAAAAACCCCACGTGAGACATGGTGTAAAAGGCCTATTGTGGTGCAAAGTGCCTAGATGAAGTAAACATGTATATAGTTATTCCTTTCAGCAAACTAAGACCTGTATGTTGCACTTTCTCCAAACTGGATATTGCTCTTCCAAAGTGCTCAGACTAAGCAGATTCACAGTGATCTAACTATATTTTGGAATATGACCATATTAGAAATACACACAAAGTGGAATGAAAATATCTTTTTTTTCATATATTAAAAAAAAAGAGATTGATTCATAGGCTTTAATCATTCTGAAAGAAGTTTCACCATCAGCATGGCTGATTTGCTGAGTTCCTTCATGAAGTGTTAATGTACTTGCTGTAGATCTAAGTAAGCATAATGTGCTTAAGTTCACAAAGGCCCAATGTACATTCAAGATATTGATCAACTAGGCTAGAATTAAAAAAAAAAATCCTATAGAAATTCCCCAGGAGCAGCTATCCACACTAGAGGTACTTTAATTGCATAATGGTTTGCATAGTCAATTTGTGAAGCTTCCTCATCAGGTGGAAAGCTTTCAGCCTGAGACACAGCAAAACCAAACCCACTCACGATTTCTCGTGGCCGGGTGCGACAGTGAATAACTTAACGCCTGCATCACTACCACATACAAGCTTTGTGCTGAGCTACCTACGGAGAAAAAGCTCAAGGAGTATTCCAAGGTCTGGTGTCGTGTGCAAAGTGCATGTTTGTGTCCTGGGACTGCTCACAGGGCATAGAACTCGTGTAGGTTTGAGATTCTGCACTCAGGAGATTGTGCAGTCGTCTCTGGATCTACCCTTACTCCTTCTACCAACCTGCAGATCCTCCCTGCTTTCAGCCCTCTGAACGCCAGCACTTGCCAAATGCTGTTCCAAAACATCTTGATCCTGTAATTTTTCCACTTCACTAGAATCTGATATTTTCATTTCATCTTCCTCCACATCAGCCTCCTCATCAGTCTTCCCTAACGCTTCCCCTTGCAAGCACCCTGTTTCTTCAGGCTCATCTTCTTTATGCCACAAGACTTCACCTTTGGTCAAGGCATCTTTGGTTTCCTTTCTGTCTGTTCCCTCTCCAGCTTTGTCCGTGTGGGCAGTTTTTCCAACAGCACTATTTGGTCCACCACCCTCTCCCCCCTGTGTATCAGCTTTCTCTCCATCACATTTTTCATTAGATCCTAGTATTTGATTTGATTCTTCATCAAAATCAAATGCATCACCGTCATCTTCCAGGCTTTCCTCTGCTTGGTCCTCCAATTTCACTTGTTCACTGATGTTTTCATCCTGCACAGGCTTCTGTGCCGGGGAATTATTTGCACCTTCCTCAGAAGCAAATTCTCCACCAGGGTGCTCGGCAAGCTCTAACTCTTGCTCATTTTCCTCCAGTGTTTCTTTCCTAGCTTTGTTTCCAGTAATTACAGTAACACCTACGCCTGACTCCTCTTCATATTCACCTTCTACTTGTTTAGCCACCTTCTGCACTCCACCTTCTGAAGGAACATTTTTCTCTCCTCCTGTACCACCTGCTGTTTCTTCACTACACTGACTTGTTTGAGCTTCTACCTTTGGATTCAAATCTTCTACCCATTCTGTCCCACTTTCCTTTCCTTCCCCAGCCTCCTCCCCTGTCTCCAATTCTGACTCCTTAATTTTATCATCTAAAAGGCTCGGGTCTAAATGGGTTTCCTGAATGGCCACCTCTCTCCCAATCTCTGTGCCTGGCTGTGCCTGCTGCAGCTCACTCCCTTTTCCCTCGGGAATGCGGCCTCCTGCCTCCACAGATGCCACTCCTTGCTTGCCTGTTTCAGCAGAACACTTCTCCAGCTCTTCCATTAATTCTTCCTTCTGTCCATCCTTCTCAGCTATTGCAGTTCCATCTTCAGTTTTACCTTCTGTATTTGGTTCCTCTGGTGATACTGAAGCACTGTCCTCTGAAGAAGAGGGTTGGATGAATGCCTGATGTTCTCCATCTTCCTTTTCAAGTGACTCTGCTGGGACATCCCTTTCACATGGCTCTGTCCCCTCCAAACCTACAGACTCAGTTTCCCTTGGCTGACCCTGAACTGTGTTCCCGACCTCATCTTCCTCTTCAGCTCTGTCACCTGCTGTTTTATTACCTCTCCCATCAGTGCAGTCAACAAACTTTTCCTCCAAGACATTTGCAACCTTGTTTTCAGCACTTCCTTCTGAGTCCTGGGGCTCCTCCGGAGTGGAACTCTCCACATTTCCCCCTTTCCTAAGCAAGCCTGCCACTGCTCCCTCAGGTAGCCCTGCCTGGTTAGAAACCAACTCACTGCTCTCACTTGAACTGTCAGATTCTTCATCCATTTCATTATCACTCAGGGCCTGGCTACTTTTAAGATCCTCTTGTTCCTCCTGCTTGGGTGCAGCTTCTCCCAGTTCCTGCTCTGTACCTGAGTCACAAAGCATTTCCTGAGGAGTCCCAAAAACCTGGTGGCCTTGCAGAGAGCCCAGCTCCGAGTTCTCGTTTGTCCTTGCACTCAAGTCATGGTGTCCAGCCTCTGTACTCTCAGGCTGCTGGACAGCTGTGCCCATGGACTCTGTGACCTGTCTCAAGCCATCTGTGTCACTGTCCCTGTTTGAAGAAGGGCTCCCTGACACAGGTTCTGTGAGGCTTTGAGCTCGCTCTGCAAACCTACTCTCCGGTAACATCGCTGTGGGCAGGGCGTCCCGTTCTTCAACCATTTGTTCTGCCTTTGCATTTCCAGCAGCATGCAATGGCTGTACTTCCTCCTCCTCAGACTCCTCTTTGTGTTCCTCATGCTCAGTATTCTGCAAGATTTCTCCTTTCCCCACATCCTCCAAAATCTCATTTTTCATCTCCACTTCATTGGCTTTGCCTAAAAGACCATTGAGAAAGTTGAGGGGGCCACACCACAGCACTTACCTCCCCACTTAAAACCCGAAGGACAGAATGAAAAGAACAGGTTAATAAAAGATCAGCTTTTGCCAATTATGTGAGGCAAAGCAGCGATTGAATTAGTAAGGATCCGGGGGGTTCGATCAGTGAAACTCACCACCACCCTCTCAAAGCAAGAAGTCTCTGGTGCTGGCTCGTGTTTTTGTAAAGGAGGAGATTTATGCTCCTGGCTGTGGGAATGGCAGCTTCCGCAGAGGAGAACAACTGGTTGGAGCAGTGCAATTTAACAGCAGTACTGTCAGACGTACCTCTAAGGACTGTTTCTCCTCAGCAATCCTCTCTACAACTTTAACCCTGACACCCCTGACATGCGTGCAGGAGTCTGATGCCATTACAATGGGATCATGAAGGAGCGTTCAGCAACATTGAAACTCTCAAACCGGCATCATCAGTGCACACGACAGACACTGAATGTAAAATCTGATTGGCAAGCAAATGGTTTGGCTGTTCAGACCTCCCAGCACATATCACAGCTCAGGTAATCTGTGCCCCTTATTTCAGCCACCCAAAGGGGTGCGGACTTCTGTAGTTTTTTGAAGATTATTTTTGTTGTAATGGTTTTCCTTCTATTTATATTTAAAGGCAACAGATATTAATTAAAACGGTAATTTTTGTTGTTACTTAGTTTTGGGGTCTATGCTGTACCTATTCTGAAAAAAACACAGTATTAGGAGATATTGAAAACATACTGCATTTAGAAATACACCCTTACCTTGGTTTTTGGTGTTCCACATTGTTTCCACACAGAAACTGAGTGAGGAAAAGGCAACCAAAACCTCAAAGCAAGAGAACTTGCACTTGCAACAACTGGCTGCCTGCTGCTATTTATTAGTATGTTCATTTAGAACAAAAAAAAATCCAACAAACCAAAAATATTACTTCCTTTCCTTACACTAGTACAGTCATTCTCTAAATGGCCTTTCACCACATAAAAGCATAAAAAGGGTTTTGCCAACCAGTTTTGTCCTTCCTTACGCTATCTACATCAATTACATCCTTCGAATTTAGGTGTTAATGTAACAAATAAAAACGCAGAAGTGTTAAATTTAAATGTTCAATAGCACAGGATACCAGGAACAAATAATTTATCCTTTGGTGCGCTTTGGCAGAGCCCAGCACTGTTGTTCAAGCAGACACAGTTCTCAGGGATGTAAATGAACCAACATACAAGTTCTTTATAGAAAACTAAAATGCCTTCTTTTTCCTGATTCTTTAAGGTATGTGCTGAAAAATACTGAGCAACAGTAGGATTGTCCTGGGACAATTTTCCAATTTTAAATGGCGATGTGAATGACTGCTACTTATCTGTAATGTCCTATTTGTAATCCCATCCTTTGTCACCTTGAAGGGGAAGCGAAGTCTGCCCCTGGAGGAGACTGCACAGCACACTGGGAGTGATAATCAACATGAAGCAGGGAAATGCACAGGTGGTGATTGGACAAGGAGCATGCTGCCGGTGTGTTAATCGTCCCAGTAACAACTGCCCCATCCAAGCAAAGGGGGATGAATGAAGGACAGGCAGGCAGGAGGGGCTGAGAGGACACACAGCACTTACCTAGCATCCCGTCCCCTCCTGTCTTTAACACCTGAGCTGTGCCTGGAACAGTTCGGGAAGAATCCAGGTGTCCTTCGTTATCCAGGATGTCTGACGTCTCCCCGTTGGTGGCCACATGAGAGTCTGGGATTATTCCATGTTTCTGTGGGGAACAAACGCAATGCTTTAGAGCCTGCTGCTCGGAAGGGGAAGGACTGTCAAGTGCTCTTGCCCGTGATACTCTGAATAAACAATTGCTTCAATCATTCCACTAAACACGGCTGGAAGTCAGGAAGGAGAACAGATATTGCAGTTCTCAGTTCAGCCATTCTGACACAAAGCATGTGATCCCAGCTGTTGTGGATTTTTGGTAACATAAATCTGCTGCATAGGATGTTCCTCAGAGAAGTGTCTCCTACAAAAACAACTTCTTAATACTCCAGCCTACACTAAGAATTCACATTCAATAGTAGGGGAAAGGACTTTACATAGAAAATCCCTGAAATAGCAATTTATAGGCAACATGAAAATTGAGTTATTGCTACTGAGCCAGACTTAATTTTTCTGCCCAAATGTACAGGGGAAAAGGGTCAGCAGATGAATATACATTTATTTTATTCCTCTTGCATACCTTCAGTTGCTCCTTCAGCACAACCACTTCGTCTCTAAGGTCATCCCGCTCACTCCTTATGGAATCAAAGAAATCTTTCTGCCTCTCTAGTGCCTGAGTTCCCAACACAGACAGAGGGCGAGGAGATGTGAAGAAAGGAAGGGAGACAAGTAAAGGCCATGAAAAGCACATGTAGACAAGAATGAGCAGATTTAAGGTATTCAATGGATGGAAGGGGCACAGATGAAAAAGGTCGAGTTTACAGATTAAAGGACTGAGTTTGCATACAGAGAGAGAAACTTCAAATCCAAGAAAGGCACAGCTTATTCAATGACCAAGAATTCCTGCCAAAGACATTCAGAGCCCAATTCTTCATTAGGGATCATCCAAATGAGGGTCCCCTTTTTACTCTTGTCTGCTAGACAAGCTAATCCATGTCCATATTGCTTTAGCATGCACACTGAAGACATCGTGCCATTCCCACATGTTTACAGAAGGGCATGGAAATCGGCCCACTGGATTTCAGGAGTTTTTATATTTTACATTTTAATTAATTTGAAAGCTGACATTAAGTCACCCTTCGTCTGGGATGCACCATGTGCAAATGCATATTTCGCTACTGAACTCCCTCCTCCCAGTATTTCTATGTAAGTACAAACAGAACAATTAAAAAAAAATTAGACAATTTTCAGTTTCGAGCTGCTATGAATTACTGGACATGACAAACATGGGCAAGCTGCCAGATTTCTTTCTCCTGCTATATTCAGGAAGCCTTTCAGTGTTCAGCTGAAAAAGAAAACCAGAGTGGGTTTCCATGTGGCTTTGGGATGAGAAGCAAGGGACACTTTCATCCCAAGAGCCTATAAATAGCTCCATTACCTCTTTATCCCACTCCAGTTTCTGCTCAGTCCACAGATTAAATCTGAATAAGCGAAAATTCAGTGCTGATGGAATTGCCTTATAAGTAGCACTTCCTTTCTCCATATGGCAAATGCAAATGGTGCAGCACAGCAAATCAATTACCCTTGGTTTGCAATCAGACCAGCTGCTAGGTTTTCCTTGGATTTTAAGGTACTGGCCAAAGACAAAACTTGCTATTTGCTAATTCACTGGCAACATCATACGACAGCCACACCAAGCAAGGGCACTGAGGAGGGTTTTATCCACAGGGTTTTACAAAAGCAGGATCAGGTGCAGAATGACAGCACCACTTTGAACACATCTCAGGAGCTGACAAGTCCTACCCCTATTTTTTTGTCTTTCCACTCTATTGTCTCCTGAAGATCAGAGATCTCCCTGACATAGCTCTGCTGTTTCTGTTGCAGCTGTTGGATTTCCTGAGGGGCAGGAGCAAAACAAGAAGACAGAAAGCAGGTAACAGGTTAGCAAGGAAGGTCAAGATTGCAGTGATGCCAAAGAATGAAAAGAGTCAGGTGCTAAAGTCAATGAGCATCTACAGTGCACAATTTCTGACATCTCAGCTGAACCTGTGCTCCTGGAGACAATCTGATTATCCACAACATGACTTAAAACAAGTTACACAGTTCTGTTATTTTCCTCTGCGTCTCCAAGGACAGCTGTCCAAAATGCAATACTTACGAAGAATAAAAATAATACTTAGGAAAGTACTATTTGCATTAGTCAGCTCTGAACCCATTTGGCCTGAAACACTAAGATTTCTTCCGGTGAGAAACTTGAATAGGGAATAAAATTCTCCATGCCTCACATTCTCCACTCTACTGCTAACTGGGAATGTACCAATCAAAAAAGCCATTAAGAGGAAAAAAAAGTTACTTACTGCAAGCATTTCTTCTCTCTGCTTCAAAGCCTCTTTGATTTCCATGAACTGAAACTGCAATATGCTATGAGCGTGCTTCTCCCTCTCAAATTCCTGTGATTAATGAAATATTCACAAGATTATTATTAATCAAAAATAGCATGCCATCAAAAAGGGGAAAATAAGCCCAAACACAAAGAAAATGCTTACTGCAATGTAATTCTTGAATATCCCTCTAATCACAATCCCACAAGAGTACGATTTTTATCGAGTTTGTCCTTTTTCCAAGATGCTATTATTGCACCAAATATAGAAGTGACAGGCATCATTTAGCCCATTTCACAAGCTGAGCAGCAGGCTGGAGAGCTCTTACACTCCAGTCCTACAGACTGCACAGATGAACGGATGGGGATTTAACCCACTCTTCCCACACGGCCATAGACTGAAAGTCACCTGGACTTTTAAGTAAAAATTAAAAACCACACTGTATCCTCCAGGAGCTGTGCTTTGAAGTGGGGTGTAGTCAAATGCCCCAAGCTCCAAGAAGGCAGTTCTGAAAACACAAGCCCCAGTTTCATTATTTAACTCCAAATCACTAATGAAATTAATGTAAAACTTAATTCAACGCTTAACCATGGAGCTGCCTGAACTGTGTGAACTGCACAACTCTCCCACAGGCTGCCTGGAGACACCTTTGTGTGTAAAACTGCTCCAGAAGTCCCTATGGACAAACCCTACGAATTTACTTTAGAGAAGAAATATAAAAGAAGATGTGATAGTATCAATATAGCCTTTGCCAGCTAGAACATTTCTCCCCTTCTTCAGAAATGGCTTAGGGAAAATTCTCATCTGTGTGATCATAAGTACACAATAAGCTGCTGTCCCACTTGCCTTAGCAGTAATTCAACCAGCAAATTGTTCAAAATCTTGACAAATAATTTAACTGCCTCCTCCCGAAGGTCTCTACCCACCTCCAAAACCCTCCCTGTTATTTCCCATGCCAGAGCTCGAGACATACTTTACTTTTCTCTTCATATTGCCTCCTGGATTCTGCCAGCTGTTCCTCCAACTCCAAGAGCGCATCCTTCAGGGTGTCCACTTGGTACATGAAATTGGTTTTCTCATTGTCCAGCTGAGCATTTGACACCATAGCCTTCTTGTACTTCTCCTCAACTTCAGCGAGAGAGTCCTGCGGAGAACAAGCAACCCCGGTCAGGGTCAGAAATAAAGGACACTTTACCAGCCAAGACCTTCAGTGAGAAAATAATGCAGCAACCCACGAGCTCACTCTGTCTGCCTATGGAAAGCAGCATTAATGCTGTGCTGGAGGCCTCCCAGCCATCCCGAGGTGAGGAAAACCTCCCATGTCCCCACCAATTTATGCTTCCAAGCAAGCAGCCTTACCTCAGCACAGATAAAACGCTTCCTGTTCTCTGCTGCTTCAGCTTCTGCCTTCCCGGTTTTCTTCCTTCTCCCTCCTCCCCCTGCCCCTGCACATTGGCAGCTCGAAGCAGCTGCTGAAGATGACAAGTTGGGATTTTTTTTTTTTAAAGGTAAACTGGCCTTGATTTAAAATCACTTTGGATGATCAGAGGCTGGAAATTACGGCAGTTTGACGGCCACTCCACACCAATTTCAGGGATCCTCGCAGTGTGGGAACCCTTAAATACTGACTCAGGGATTAGAATTCACTGTGAAAGAGAAAGCTGCAGCTTTTGTGACCTGATGTGTGATTTCCCATTAGGTTTCCTACACCACATCCCTTCTTGACAAATTTACACTCTAAGATACAATTCCCACTACCTTGAATACCCCTTCTATCAGCTTGACCTGAATAGGAGATATTTATAACAACAAATGATGGTAAAATAAAGATTAGCATAATTTTTCATTTGTGCAGGCAAACTTTGCACTACCTGATTTTAATACTTAAATAAAAGAGTTATATAAACAAAGCAGTGTAAATGTGCAAACACGGAGGACACACATGTCAACACTTCAGTTTACAGATCAAACAATTTATCTTGGAACTTGTGTATTTTTAATAATTTCAACTCAAGTAAGGGTGAGTTTCATATACTTCCTTTTTCAGCTCATAAACAGAACTAAGGATGATAGTGGCAAAGTCTAAAATCAGTTCAATTGACATTTTATTAACAAATGAGATAATTTGTCTGTGAGGACATGAATTTGTACGGTTCCAAATGCTTAACTGTGTTTTGGTGCACTTTCCAGCTCCAGATGCGAAATACCAAGCAGAGGAAAGCCACCAGGATTTGGAAAGCTCAGGAAGGAGCTGGAAAGGAAGTACATGCAAGGAAGAGGTTAAGGAAGTTCTGTTTCACTCCTTCAGCATGCCATGTGTTGGTTTCTTAGCATCACACAGTGCAGCTTAGGTCCAAATCACCCAAAAGGCAGTCTAAGGGACATGGATTGAAAAATTACCTACATTTTTTATGCAGTGTGATTACTTTGTTCATTCTGCTATGCAGTGACCATGAAAAAACCCAAATTTTACCAAAACCCAGCCTTTGTTTCCATTGAAAACTCACTTAAGATGGCAACACCTTCATCTGTCACAGCGTTGAGCTGATGACACAATCAGCAATTAACGCTGGCAAATATTGCACTGATCTATTTCCTTCTTCCAAAAAGCCCCAGCTCATGGCACTGCCCACTCATGGGGAGGGTGGTACATGGATGTTGGTCGTTGCACCAAAATGTATTTGTGGCTTCATGGAAGTAGTGAGAGCTTCAGCATTCCTTCTCCACGTAACAGGCTTTGTTACGTGGAGTTTTGTTGCAGGAATTGATGCCCTCTGCCATCTAGAGATGAAACCAAAATGACACCTCACGTGACCTCATAAAAATAAAAACATAAAAGGTTCGGAGCTCAGATTTTTTTTTTAGTACTGTAGGAGATAAGTTCTAGTTCATCTCCCAATATTGGAAGGTTTCCTGGATTAGGAAACGAAAAAGTAACTAATTTTAAAAAAACCCAAAAAATTTTAATGATTACCTCCTTAAACCTGCAAAGACAACATGCAGTAGCAACCAGCAGCCTTTCAGTGAACACCTGGAAGCATTTCTCACCCCACCAACCCAGGTCAGAAGAGACACTTAGCCAGTTAATGAGACACTGCACACAGCTCCCAGCTTCTCCAGGAGAACAGCATGCAAGGGCAGCTCTGGGCTCACACGGGGCCAGGGTTAATGCTCACACACCAGTACCTTCAGTTCTTTCAGCCCCTGCATGTATTTGCCTTCTACATCCTGAATCTGGTCCTTTAACTCATAGATGTCCTGAGGGAGACGGCGAGAAAGGTCAGTGACACCAAGGGCACAAGCAATGCTGAAAGTGCTCCTTCCAGCACCTCTCCCACACACGGTAAGGGCTCTGATCCTAAGCTCAGGCCTTGCCAGACAATCAGATTTCCTGGTGAGGGGTTTGTGCGAATTCTGCTTTTCTTGGCTGGAAAAAAGGGAATCTTCAGCGTTAAGGACAAGGTGCAGATCCAGGCTCAAGGGCTCCGGCAAGCACAGCCCAGCCCTTCTCTACCCCTTGCACTGCTAATCACCCTGTGTCAGTGTCTCCTCTCCAGGAGCACCGTGTGGTATCTCCACCCTCTTTCAGGATGGGAGGTGCCCCTTACAACCAGGCCCACCTGAGAGACATCTCCAACAAAGCTGCTCACTCCTCCTTCACAGCACCCGATTCACCCTCACAGCCGCCAGCTTCTTCCTGGGAAAGGAGCCTGAAGGATATCCCAGAATCTATTCTGGGTGTGAGTATTTCTCACCTTGATTTCCCTGATGGATGCCTCTGTGTCAGCTGAGATGGACGTGTCCCCGCTGCCCCTCCGTGAAGAAGTCCCGCCCAGGGAAGCCAAGGTAGCTGCTGATAAACTCGAGACAGTTCGTGCTCCCTGCAATCACACACAGATAAACCTGCTTGG
The DNA here is from genome assembly GCA_013400735.1 of Pomatostomus ruficeps. Classification (NCBI taxonomy): domain Eukaryota; kingdom Metazoa; phylum Chordata; class Aves; order Passeriformes; family Timaliidae; genus Pomatostomus; species Pomatostomus ruficeps. Next base: position 202,742 of record VYZT01032981.1, on the reverse strand, counting down.
AACTTCCTTTTCCAGATAAATTATGGGCTTGTAGCTTTCCCCTTTTCTTTCTTTTTTATTTTATACACACATTACACCAATCCTTGCACTTCTAAATTATGCGCTCTTCATTAAAATCAAACTTTCTAAGAAGTAAAAAAATCAAAATCACGATTTAACAAAGGGAAACTAATGAGAAAATGCAGATCAGAAGTATTTAAGTAATAGTGCAATAGGAGCTTGCATAATTTAGCTTTTAACTATTAATTCTTAATTGGACAAAGTCTTTAGGGACTAGTATCAGCCTGCCAGACATTTTCAGAACTTTTAATAACACATTTTGTGGAAGCTTTGGAAGCTCCTCTCCTTTATGGATATTTATTTGCTCTGCAGCAGTGGCCACATAAACTGTTCTACTGTACTCAGAGCTAATGCAGTAGCCTCCTCTTTCATTATTATAATTTATTTATTCTTACATAAATAACTTAGATCTTATAACTAAGATCTAATAAACACACACAATATTTGTGTGGCTTAGCCTAAAGCAGTTTCAGCCAACTGCTGGTGAAGGTCAGCCACTTAACATCAAGTCAGCAGGGGCTGAAAAGTTCATCTTCAAAAATGCTGTAGCAGAAGGCTCCAGAAATTCAAATTTTTGCCCCACAATGGATTTTATAGGAGATTTCTGTACACTCATGGCAAGCTCTCCCCACCAAAGAGAATGAAGAAAGCACCATTGTCAGAATAATTGATAAGATCCTTCTTACCTTCTCGAAGTCTTTTTCTGGCCTTTCCTCAATCTGTAAAAGAGAGATTGAGAAGGAATCTTTAATAGAATAAATAAAGGGTAAGAGAAAGCAGCAATGTACCAGAAATGCCACCACATCCTCCCCGTCCCAAAAAGCAAGGTTAGATCTGAAATCTAAAGCTTCAAACCTGGGGTAAATATTCCCTGCTCGAGACAAACAGGGACTGCAACTTCAAGCAAAGATCCAAGAGTACAAAACTGATCCTCGAGTCAAACATCAGGGATCAGTCCAAAGTCTAAACAAAAGGCTCTTTTAGGGCTTCAGTACTTCACTGCAATTTACTAATTTAGAAGAGAGATCCTGTACTAAAATTAGTCTAGAAGAAACAAAAGAGCAAGAAAGGAGCATTGAGGAGTACAGAAAATTACCACGGTTACAGACAGCTGAATTGTTTAAAGGTTACAGAACATCTCCATCTGAAGTGGAACTAAGTGTAAAAAGGACTGAATTAAATGAAAAGCTCAGCAGAACCCAACAAGTCCTGAATTCTTCTTGGAACATTCAGCACAGTCAAGACGGTTTCCCGAAAGCCTCCTAGAAAATTAACGTCTACCCCAGACCAAGAAGAGCCTGACTGCCAAAGGGAATAGTGTTTTTGAAATGACTGGAAAAACAATCAGGATAGACCTGATTCAGGGGAAGGCAGGGGATAATTGAGGTTAAGTTGATAATTTCCATTGAAAACACACTCAAAACTGACATCTCTTTCCAATCAGTACACATTTGGCACAGCTGTTTGTTTGGGGTTTTTTCTTTGAATTATATAGAATAATATGGGGATGGTCCCACTCATTATTTTTCATATTACCGGTGTTACCCTATTAAAAAAAAAATCCCAGAACTGAGAGGTACCTGCTACAAATCAGCTTTTTACACTGACATCTCACAGCTAAAACTCCCTATGAATTAGCATTAAGAAAACTAAACTCTGAGGTTTCAAAATAAAATAAGCCAGACTTAAAGCACTAGATCTAAACTTTGCAAAGACACTGAATACACACAATGTTTAGGGAAAAATCCCTCAAATCTCTGAATTTGGGGGCAATAAGAGAGGGTCCTTAATGAAGGCAGACACTTAAGCTCAGACCCAATGAGCAAGATGGACTGAATTGTGCAAACAGCTTTTTTTTTCCATGCCAGACAGCTCCAAGTGCTGGCTTTGCCAGCCTTCTAGCGCTGCCAAACACTGTGGTGTTATTTATCAAGACAGCTGTGGCAGTGTCAGTACTGGCGTGACAAAAGATCAGTGTGCACACGCACATCTGCCTCTGGAAATTTATGTACAGCCTTTGCAAAATCTGCCTAGCAGGGCACAACTCAAAATATTTACTTTCCTTCAGCCACTTGCACAATGGCCTCTGTTTTCTGAAACAAAGTGCAATCTCAGGTTTTAGCAAAATAAAGAAGGGAGCAAATATTGATATTGTTTTAATGATGCATTACATGAGTCAAGTAAAAGCTTCCATTTACAAGGTGGTGAGAGAGATGACTGCAGTAAATATTTCTACCCAGAGCACTCATTACCACGCCTGTGAAGCCTGCTACACCTTTATTGCAAAACTATCTCAAATAATAACTCTAATGGGGCATAATCTTTAATAATGAAAGCTGTTAAGTAACATCGAAAATTGAGATGGTTGAGAAAACAAACCAGATTTCATTTTCCCCAGTGATGCCCTCGCACTCATCCATTTGGTGCCATGAACGCCGTACTCAGAGCAGCTTCTCCTCAAAACCAGTAACTATCCCTACCAGTTTATTTAAATATTAACACTTAAAAACTCAATCAATTTTGAGAAAAGCCAGTTCCTCATACCAAAATAACCTTCTTACATTACATAGATGCTTCCTGCTGCATGACACTTTCCTAAGCAAAAAGCCAGTGTGAAACAAGCAGCATTTAATTTTATGGTTACACGGCAGTGATACACCAGAATCTGTCTTGTAGAAAGAGAGAAGCCTATTTTGGATTAATATTTTATACGGCTTTCATCCTGCTCATGTTTTGATTAATGTATTCACAGTATCACTCCTTTAAAAAGATCAACTTTTCCTACAGGAGTCAGCCACCAGAGGGAACTCCAGGTTTCCAGCCTTCTGCCAGTTCCCCCTCTGGCAGTTGATTCAGCAAGAAATGAAACAGAGAAAGGTCAGGAGAGAAATGTTTCTTTTTACTTGAAGTTGTACAGAATTCTTGCCCCCAAACACTTACCTTCTGTATTAGCATCCAATCAAGAACACTGCAATTATTAAATAGGCTAAAAAGAACTTCTCCACCTCCACAGTACTCAACACAGTCCTTCATAAAAATATCCTGGCTTTGGGACTTTTCCACACACAAATATAAAGGATTGACAGAATATGTGCCAGAAAAGGAGATTTAAAGAGGGATTCAGCTAATGGTACCTTTAATTTACACAACACTACCATTTTCCATTTGCACAAGTGTACGGGTCTGTCTCTAATCACAGATTATCTTCCTCTTTACCAACAAATGGGGCAATTTGTACTTTAGTGTGTAAAAAAGCAGGAAAAGGAAGTAATTTTCCAAGGAACTCCAGCATGCACATCTTTGTTTTGGCTGCTCTCTGCAAAATGAGTGCAGTGGGATCAGAGTTCAGCCTCTTCTGACAGCAATTTCAGAATAAACCCAGAGCCACATTACAGAAATGTCAGCAATATCAGAGCTCACCACAGCTGGAAACACAACACGAGCGAACTCACCCCACCAGCCTTTATATGGATAAAGTGCCTGTTTTCCATAGATTAAAAGGGTTAATCCTTGAAGCTCCTTGCCACCCACGGAGTGTCCAGGCCAAAACGAGTCCCTGCAGCACTACCACAGAGCATCCAAACAAACAACACCTAGTGCGAGTAAAGAGATCTTAAAATCAGTGAAAGACCAGGACTGAGGAAGAGTTTCCAGCTTCCAGGCTCTGAACAAGGCCAGAGAAGGGAAGCCTGGAACTCTTCTGTCTGTGCCACATCCCATGCTCGGGCATCCAAACAACTTCAGTGTTCAGTGCCTGGCTGTCACTGCTCAGCTCCAGCTCAGATCTTGCACTTCGCTCAACTTCCTCACGAAAGCAAGGGGGTTTTTGGTGACAGATCAAATTAAGATCATTTCCTGCCCTTAAAGCAGCACAGCACAGCTTGAAAGGGAAATATGGCCCACAGCAGAGCAAAGTTGTTAGGCTAGAGCTGAACACAGGATGGTATCTACAAAACCTGGAATTAAAAAGAAGAAGAGAGGTACTGCAGTCAGTACAACCCCTCCTACAACCCCCATCTTACCAGTCTGATCAGCTGGGCTGGGGCAGGCAGTAGCAGAGTTCCTGCTGCTTCTCCAATGGGAGCCACCTTAACTCCTGCAATTAGCAACAAGCCTTTCACCGTCAGCAGGGGAAAACCACTGCTGAAATTTGTCAGCTCCAAAGAGGGTTTGTGAGAATCCTCTCTCAGGAATGACTGCTATGCCAAACGTCACTGCCTAAACAAACTTATCAGTCCCAGAAATGCAAGTTAGCACTGCAGCAAATCCTCACTCCAGAGGGGCCCAAAGCACATCCAGACTGCCAGAGGCAGGGCTAGGATACAACCTACCCTAAACCTTCAGATGGAAAGAAGGGAAAGCTTCCTAAGTGCCTCCATCAAAATTAAGTTCTGTCAGTCTTCTCTTCATTTCTGGTGAGAACAGGATAAGCTTTTGCCAATGATCAAAGGTGTTCACAACTGGGCACTGATGTATGACCTGAGCACTGGATGTATGACCTGGATGCACGGACACTCTGGGGAAGGAGAGGCTGGAGAGCAGTGGGGATGTGGGGATCCTGGTCGATGGCCAGTGGGATCTGAGTCAGCAGTGCCCTGGAGCCAGGAGGGACATCCCTGTCCTGGGGCATCAGGCCCAGCACAGCCAGCCAGGCCAGGGGGATTGTCCTGCTCTGCTCTGCTCTGGGGCAGCCTCACCTCGGGTGCTGGGGGCAGTTTTGGGTGCCACAATATAAAGACGATCTAAAGCTGTTAGAGAGTGTCCAAAGGAGGGACAGAAGATGGGGGAGGATCTGGAGGGGCTGCACGAGGAGCAGCTGAGGGCATTTGGTTTGTACAGCTGGAGCTGAGGACAGAGCTCTTCATGACCTGCATCCTCCTCCTCTGGGGCAGCTCTGATCTCTGCTCTCTGTGACAGGGACAGCACCCGAGGGAACGGCTAGAGCTGTGTCAGGGGTGGGTTTAGGGCCGACATCAGGTAAAGGTTCTTCCCCCAGAGGGTGGTGGGGCACTGAACGGGCTCCCCAGGGAATGGGCACGGCCCCAAGGCTGCCAGAGCCCAAGGAGCATTTGGACAATGCTCTCAGGAATGCACAGGGTGGGATTGTTGGGGTGTCTATGCAGGGCCAGGGCTTGGACTCCATGACCGCTGTGGGTCCCTTCCAGCTCAGGATGTTCCCCAGCTCTGTGTGTGCTCGGGCTGAACTCCGACTGCTTGTGCTGCTGCCTGAGCCTCCACAAGAAGGGAGAGATCCAGGATGAACCATCCCCTTCCCAGCACAGCAGAACGTGCCCTCTCCTCTTGTTTAGCCTGCCTTGCCTTCAGCCAAATACTACTGCATTCTGAGTCTGTTTCAGATTTAGGAATAATTGCTTTTCACAAGTAGCTTCTTAATTTCAAGAAGAAAAATAACAGAACTCCTGCAATTCATGTTAAAAGCCCAGCTCTGCCAAAACATGCTGAGAGCTCAGGCACAAGACTTACCCCCATCTGTACAGAAATATCTGATGTTTGCTCTCAGTAGTCTTTAGATCTGTACTTTTGGGAGGATGTTTAATATTAAACAAAATATTTGCATATCTGCAGTAACTGCAAGGACAGCAGATAATTACCAGTGGGGATAACAGGAAAAATGTTAAAGGAAAATAAACAAACGGCAAACTTCATTCAGATATAGTGAATTCTTAAAATAACTACAAAGTCAAATAGTCATACATTGTGTTTAAGTATCTTTCTGTCTTTGACTGTATTACCAACACGGTAACACAAATGAGAACACGAGCTGGCAAAGTTGTGCACAGCAGGAAAACTACTGCAGGAAAACTACTGCTGCTTTTTGCTCACTGTTCAGTGAACAGTGATGGAAGGGGGAAACAAAACTCTGAGAAAAAAAATTTCAGGGCTGCAGTGACAAGCTGTTGTGTGCTTTAATTTAGAAAGTTCTGCGGAATCATTCTCCACTCTCCCAGAACACTTTGAAGCCTGTCAGTAAAAGTGATCCCTCACTCTGAGCTACAGGAAAAGCAATGTCTGCTTAATACAGGAAAAATATTTTAATCATGAGGTGCTGCTGGGTTGACCCTGTGTGCAATAAGAACTTTTATGATCAACTAGACTCACTACGACATTAACTCAGTGCTCTTCTTCCAGGTGACAGAGATAAGAGAAGCTCTTCACACCGGGCAATAAACCACTCATTAAAACAAAAAAAGGTAATTTAAGGAGTGCCCGTTGTCTCCCTGCAGAGCAGATTCCGCTTGGTGCTGACACAGCAAACCATCTCCAGCCACTCGCATACCAAGAGGCCAAAGTGTAAGCAGAGAATTTAAAATTAAAAACCTCCCTTGCACCTCCCAGCATCCTGTGATTCTCATAAGCAACTTGCACGAATGACTCAGTTGGAATACAGAAAACACCTAAAGGAAACCAACTGCAGTGTGTGGGTACCCAATTCTTACTACCTTTACAGAATTTTAATGGAATCCCTGTTTATTCTGATTAATTTTTGCTTTGGGGGTAATTGAAATTCAGTTTGCAAAGCCATTTAAGAAGTATTACTAGTGTAAGTTATATTCTGCAAGAACTCATAGCTCAGGGACTCAGGTTCAGGGGCTAATTAAAATACTGATTTATTTATAGCTCACCAGCTGCCATACATCATCTGATGAAAATCCCTCTGTTTTTTAATAATTTAAAAAAGTTAACATACCCTTGGAACACCAAAACTTCAGAGCACTCAGCTCTGTTCTATCAGTTCTGAAATGGCAGCCTACAAAACTCACTCTCTGTGGCAAATTGATGTTGTTAGAGTTTGGTTTACTGTAAGCTGCACGTTTCCTCTACGAGACATCCTACTGCTCTCAGCAGCTGTCCCCACGCTTGGAAATAAATCAGGGGAGATACTCAGAGCTGTAAACAGCTGCAGAGAGGAAGAGCCACAGAGAGAAAGCACAACATGCCATTAAAAAATTAAAGACAGAAACCCCATAAAAGCAGGGCATGGACAAGCCTTTAGTGTGTGAGCTGATGCTGGGTACTCCTCACCCTCCTAGCACATCACTGCGTTACAGACTCTGCAGGGTCTGGCACTCTGCAATCCCAAAAAGATGTTCAAACCCAACCTCTGGAGAGCTCTGCAGCTTTGCACCAAAATTCTGCTCACTGGGGAGAAACTGAACTGCTCGAATGCTGCTGTAAGGTTTAGGGTTTCCTGCTGCCCCAAAGTAGACACAGAACCTCCATCAACAACCCAGTCTTTCCCACAGTACCCTTGCTGTGTGTTATTCTCAATGTAAAGCAAATGCAGCATTGTCATGAGAGACCAAAGTGTACTTTCTGTTGTAAAAACGTGTGCATCTGCACAGAAGTCACTTCAGTTTTGCAATTTCCCCTCTGTCTTATGCACTGCCCAGAAGGTCCAATTAATACCCTAAGAAACCATCACAAGGGACAGTGACCTCTCTGTACAAAAAAGCCCTTGAAGAAGAGAGGAATGAAACAGCTGAGGGACAAAGAGAAATAGAGGAGCTCACCACTGGACTGGCCCGAGCAGAGCTGGCTCTGGAGGAGGCCCGGGATCCCGACCCAAGGTAACAGCTGTACTCGGAAGGCTGCGTAGGAAAACCGGGAACAGCAGGCAGAGAGAAGAGAAAGGCGTTAGAACCGGGAAGGGAAGCAGGACAGGTGTAGAGCATCACATCTGAAATTAGTTAAGGTTACATGCAGCTGGACAGAGGAACAGCACCATAAGTCAGAGAACAGACACCTCAACTGTTAATTTGAAGATTAAGGCAAGCAGTAATTCCATTGGCAGTTCAAGTAGAGTTTTGATTCAGTTCTTACAATGCTAATGATTTATTTACATCTCTTCAGGTACCAGTCACCAGTAAACAATTCTGTTTCACTACAAAAAGCTCCATCCTGCTACTTTCCAAGAGCTCTGAGGCTCTCTGGTGCATCATTTTCCCATGTTCCCAATGTTGAGCACATATAAAATGAATTCATGCACCACAGCCCAGAGGAAGAAACATCCATCTATGTGGGGATTAAAGCAAAAACTGAGACCAGCTCAGAGACTGAGCATCTCTCCTGGTTTTGCAGCACCTGCAGTCCTCATCTCCTGCCAAAAAAAGTCTTTCAGCTTTTTTAAAAAGGAAGCATCTAAGCAGAGATGCAGGATAGGGCTGGCTGGATGCTGACAAGGACAAAGAACGTGTCTATGCTGTTTTATTTCCAGAGGTTTTAGTACAGTGGAAATGGAGCAGAGAAATGAAAGTTTAAAGCATCAGGGAAACAGAACTAGAACTTACTCTGGAAATAATGTGTTTACTTCAGAGGTGATTAGGGCTGTTTCTCAGATACAAACCCATAGAAATCTGAAGAATTATCATATTTTGGAGATGCTGTGGGTTTTTTTAAGGTTTTTTTAATTAAGTCCCCTGGCCACTACAGGAACCCTTGGACTCCTTAACTTTACAGAAACAGCCAGGCCCTCACCAAGGCACTGCAGGGCTGCTCCATCACCATTAGTCACAGCAACAAAGCAGCACAGCCTCAACTGAAAATTAAGCTTCCAGCACTAATAAATGGTGAGAGGGTAAGCTGGAAATAACCCCAGCCAGAGCACAAGCACAAGGTTAGCTGCTGACCACAAAACATCCCGTGCAAGGTGTGCAGCCCTCGGGCAGGGCAGAGTCCTCGGACACTGTGCAGAGGAGCTGTGGCTGCCCCGTCCCTGGAATGTTCAGTGTTGGACGGGGTCTGGACCAACCTGGGAGAGTGGAAGGTGTTCCTGCCCAGGGCAGGGCTTGGAACCAGGTGGCCTTTAATGTCCCTCCCAACCCAAATCATTCTGGGACTCTGCGTCTTGCACGGGCTTTGGGCACCTGATCCTCATTCCAGAGGTGAGAATGTGCATAATGCAAATTCTTCTGCACATTGTTCACAACTATTGCCAATTTCACAGTAATTCCTAAATTAAAGTCAAAAAGCACTGCAGTAAAAATACAGATTTTGTTTGGTTGCCACAGTGTTTTACGTTTAACAAAAGGAGGGTTCAGAATAAATTTGAAACACGTGACAGGGAAAAAGTTTAAACTGCTGGTAAGTCCCATATTAATGTTTCCAGGCCCTATTTACTCCTCAGTTGCTCCCTGCACACTGCAGGGCTGACTATGGAAATAAGTGGCTGTGACCAAGCAAAGCCATTTTCAGCTTCACCCCCTGCATCCACCTGCTCATCCAAAAACATTTTTTGGGAACAGCCACCCAAGTGACACTCCCTCTCCACGTTAAAAGCGCCGCAAGGTTCAGAGGCATTAAAATAACCACAGTTACTGTGACAAGCTCACTCCCTCCGAGGCAAACCCCTCCTGTTTCACCTCTCTCATTACCACAGGCAGCAGGAACTGGAAAGGCTGGGTTGCACATAGGCTCCCAAATTCCTGTGGCACAGGGTGGGATGTGCATGGAGGGAGGGGAACAGTCCCCGTGTTTTAGTCAGCGTTCCCTGCTCATTGTCAGCCCCTGAAAGATTTGCAAACAGGTTTTGGGCTGAGGGTTTGCTGTCAATGGTTTTTCACAGCTGTGAATCAGTGGGATGGCAAGAGGATGGCACAGCCCTTGAAGGACTAACAAGGGCTGACTATTCTTGAAAGTGTTTCCTCCTCCGAGTAATAAAAATGTAATGTTTTAAGTTAAAGTAACATCAGTGCTCTGTCTGGAGGCTTCTCACTCCTATGGCCTTAGATGGTGGTTATTTGTTTGCTGGGGATTTTTGGTTGGTTGGGTTTTGTTATCATCAGTGAGGGGGATGAGAGGCAGAATAAACAGCAGGAGGACTTAAAAATCAAGGGATTGGATTTTTCTCTTTTTCCAGGTGGACACAACAACAGCAGATGGACGTCCTGGTCCAAAAATCCACAGAGGAGAAGAGGTGAAGGCATTTTCTGCCTTTTAATCTGTAAACCAAGTCCTGGAGTTTCTCTTTTTTGAAAGGAAGCAATTTTTATGGTCATTCTTCATATTGTTGCTCCCCCATCCATGACAGAGCCCTCCACTCTCAGGAAGACGTATTTTGGAAGCGCTGTCACACATATGAATGTAAAATATATTTGAACAGAAATCCAAGAAACAAAACTGAGCAAGCCCTATGTTCACAAAAATCACGTACTTCACACTGCTTACGTGGAACTGATTTTTAAATTTTTGGTTGATTATTTTTTAAACTTGTATTTTTCTCAGTTTTTAAGCAGAATTAAGTCTCAGTGAGGGAAAGGGCTTCATGCACAGCCTTTTCAAGGTGTTTCATCTGCAAACCAAGCGCGAGACAGAACTGGATTCCCTGTCCCGCAGAGGGGCGAGTTCCCATCGACCACTCCTCATTATTTCATGGAATCTCGTGGGAATGGTGCTCCCACTCCTGCTGCCTACAGCAGCAGGTCCTGCGTGTCACCCAGCCCGTGTGAAACGTTCCTGAGCCCAGCAAAGGACAGACACAGAGCAGGGAAATGCAGAAAACCTCTTACAGCACGGGAACTGGGGGCACTATAGCGCCGGCTCCCGCTGTAAATGCTCTCCTCGTACACAGACGCCTACAATTGAAACACAGAGTCAGCACAGGAGAGGCAGCTCGGGCTGCAGAACCACAGATTCACCAAGGACACATGGCAGCGAGCACAATGGGCAGGGACAGGGACATCACCTGCAGCATGCAAGGGAAGGGCCGGCACAACCCGGGGAACGCCACGGGACACACATGTGCAAGATGTGACACATCCCGAGGCCACCACACCCCATGCATTTCTAACCCTTCTCCCAGGGCTGCAATCCAGCAGTCACTCTAATTCAACACTTTGCCTATCCACAGAATGGCTACATCAATTCTTAATCTGTTCCCATCTGTTTCACCTTCATTGCTGGTGCTGCCAGGGAGAGGAAAAACTCCCAGCTGGTGAGCATCACTTACCAGCCAGTTTAGTAAATTAATAAAATAGGAGGAAAATGCATATTTTAAGACTGACTCGAGTTGAGCACAGAGATACATGGCTCAGGAAACACAAGGAGGGGGTAGGAAATTCTACCTTTAAGCTCTGAGAAAAAATACTGAGAAGCTCATTTTAAAAGATTTGTGAACAGATTTTCAGATTTTCAGAAAGAATTGATGTTGCCTCTCTGTCCCGCTCCTGGAAACACACCAAGGAGGACAACTCTCTCCACATGCACACGACACCCGTGGGCAGCATCACAACCCCATGAGCACAATCCCAACAGGAATGAGAGGAAGGATGAGCAAATCCAGGTCTGCACAAACAGCATCGCACACGTGGCATTCGGACGGATGGGACACCGGGGGTGGGATAAATGCACCCGACAGGAATTACAGACAGAGGCAGGAGACAGAAACATGTGCATGGCTGGGGGTGAGTGGCTCTGGAGTTGGTGCTCAGAGCATCAGCACAACAAACCCTGTAAGTCCTGGCTGGCAGGGCATCGCTGTACAGCAGGGAGGGCTGAGGGAGACAAGCACAACACTTTTTTTTTTTGTGGCAGAGAAAATGAAATGAAAAAATGCGCCTATAGCAGAATTAACTCTCTTGGTGAGGGATTAGGATCACTACACTACAACAGAAGGAAAGCCAGTACACAGAATGGTAGTGTTCTGCACCATAAAAGCATTAGATCTCAGCTCCCAAAGACTAAGAATACCAAGCAGACACGTGCATTTCCTACAGGAAGGGAGGACACAACAGTATGCAAAAGAAAAGCAGCATAAGGTAATTTTAGGTTGTTAAAGTGTTATTGTCTCCCACACATTTGTGTACAGGAGCCAGAAAGGGGGTTTCTCCTCACTTCAACCAAAGCCAGAAAACGAGCTACAGGGAAGTGCTTCGAGGTACACACTGTAAGCGTTTCACACAGCTGTAAGATCATCTCTCCTGTGTTTTATTATTCACAAATGGAGAGAAAACACAAATAACTCAGGAAAAAATTACAAGTGCTTCAGTCAGAGAGGCTTGAAACAAGTGTTAGTAGCCATCCCCCCGAGATGCAGCAGTCAGACAAACCCAGGGCACTCGCTGTGTGTGGCAGAACTGGGTGCAGGAGAGACTCCAGCAGGGATCCCCAGCCCGGGACTCGAGGCCCCATTCCACATCCCTGTGCCCCGGGCAGGACCTGGAGCACTGCTGGAGCTTGGTTTGCTGGCACTGGGCTGCCCGAGCTCTGCCACACACAGGGGACAATCCAACCTCCTGGGGGTTTCACAGCTTCACTGATGTTCTCCCAGCACTCTGGGAATCGCTTCCCTGTAATTCCATGTTACAATTCCATGTTCTCACCAGACTGACACGCTATGCAGGGGAGCTGCCTCAAACAGAGAACTTCAGGTAATTAAGATTTCCCTTATTTTTCCAGACCAACTGAGGCCAATGGCAGATAAGGAAAGGGAGGAGCAGCAAAGGAAAACTGACTGTGCTCATTTGAAAACAGTTTTCCATTACTCATTCCAACCTTAAAAGGTCTGATTTGTTTGGGAGGTTTTTTTTTTTTTTTAGTTTCACTAAAAAGAGCTACAGAGTTTCTTGACAATTGGTCCAAATTGATTCCTAAGTACAGGAGGTTGTATTATCCAAACAAAGTCCAGGCCAGGTGAAGCCAGAGGGCAACAGACCCAATTTCCATTTTGGGAAGAAAGCTGAGATGTGGAAGCATAGCTGCTGTTGGGGAGACCCAGGTCAGAGTAGTACGAAGCCTGCGTTAACAAACAAAACAAAACCTCCTTGAGAACTCAGCTTCATTCTTTATTCCTTTAAATGGGAAGCAAAAAGTAAATTAGGTGATTACAAAGTGCAAGCAGTCAAAGTGGTCGCAGATGTAAAAGGAAGAGAGAGCTGCATTAAAGCTGTGAGGGTGTGTGAAAATTGTGGGACTGAAAAAATGCACTGGCTGGAGAGCTGATCAGCTCCCCCCAAGATCCTGAGGAGTTTATGCCCTGTAAGCTACACCCCCAGGAGAAGGTGAGATCCTGGGACACAGAGAGCAAAGCCAGGGGCCAGAACTGCCGGCTGTGCCCAGCAGGAAACTGCCAGCCTGAGTGGGGAGAGAGCTCTTCCCTAGCAAGTGAGACTGTGTGCATTAAACACCTCCCGTAAATTAAACACCTTCTCTCCCTGCTTCCTACCTGGCACCCACTCATCCCTGCACTTTTGGTCCACTTAGGGGATCTTAATGAGGAATGGTTGCTCTGAAAGGTCTCACACCTTCACCTCCTTTGCTCCTCTCCAGAGCTCTCCTTTCACACCTCTTCCCTGGCACCTTTCCTCTCCGGACATTTCTCCTGCGGGTCTAGACAGCCAAGGTTCTCTGCTTTCCCTTACAAGCCCTAACCCCTCCTTGCTTTCCCACCGCGGTCCATGGAGGTGTTAATTCCTTCACAAAGGAGGGAAATCGGTGGCGAATTAGAGAAACTTGTTTGCTTTCTTCTATCACCGCAAGCAGATGGATGTTTGGGTACGACACAACACCCACAGGTACAGGCTGAGGGTAAATCCTTGTCCAGCCTCAAAGAAAACCTAACCCCAAAGACAACCAACCCACAAACCAAACCCCCCAAACAACGCCTGTAAAATAAGGCTTTTACTGACAGGAAACCTGAACTTTAAGAAATTACTTTCATTCCTGCTTAGAGAGTTTGCAGTCTGCACGTGGACTGTCTGAGCACACAGCATTAATCACATTTAAGGGATCAACCCGTGACACTGCAAGTGCAGTGTCCACAGGGAGATCAGTCCATTTTGTGACTTAAAACTGGACACCTATTTTGGAAACAGCCATTGCCAGCAATTCATCACTTCCCTGCTGTCCTGAAGAATTTTCCTCTTTTTCATTTCTCCTTGTCGCTTTGACAGTCTTTATGATTCAGCTTGGGCTTTTTTGAGAGAATATTCCTAAAAAAGTGAATGCCAGCCAGGCTTCCATCAATTTGGTTTGAAGTTTCAGCTATTGAGTTACCCCTAAACTTTCCTCCCCCTCCTAATTAATGATTAATGCAAATACCAATGGAACTACAAGGAACTAAGATGTTGCTGCTGTAATTAAGCTCTACCCAGACTAAACCCCCACGCTGCAAACCCTAATTCCAGGATGATTTTAAATTATTTAAATGGAAACCAAACAACCTCTTCTCCCTGGATGACTTTCTTGCGGATACTCTGCTCTCCCTGGAGTATGTCAGTAGAGAGTAAGAACATCATTTGTCACCAGTGCTACAGAATAAAGCTCCTTGAACTCGTCAGATGGGCCAGCGAGAGTGCCAGCAACAGGACAGGCTGTTTTCTTAGCAGCTCAAGCAACAGCATTTCGTTGTCTCTTATCCACATAATCCCAGCTGAATTATAGGGCAGCAACAATTTAAAATGGACGTGAACCATCACGCCCCGTTGCACTGTTTATCCAGGCCTGCTTAACTTCATCCCACAGAGCAACCCCGAACCCTCTCTCATGTTCAGCTGTATCGCTCAAACACTTGGCTACATGGGGGCTTAAAAGGAGTTTATTTTTTGCCTAAACACTGAGCTTTAGGCTGCATACCACTAAATTTCTTTAGAAGCCTTGATAGCAGAAAGATCAACAGGCTCTGAGCTTTTGTCTGGCCCCCTGCCCCCAGGCTGTGCTTGGACAACCCCTTTAAATCATTCGCACAAACCCCGATATTTAACAAACCAGGGCCAGGAGTTGCTATAATTGACACACAACACTTGAGCTGGAACAGGAGAGAACATTGTGACCTGCAGCCTCACCGTGGAGTTAATAATTAAGCTTTTTTTGGACAGGAGTATTTCTAGAAATAAAAGTCCATCAATGTTCAGTAGCTAAGTGGGAACACTTGCACGGGCTCTTCACCTCTGTAGGCGTTTCCAGAAACCCTAGGATACAGTTTATAAAGGAAAAAAAACCAAAAAACGAAACAAAACCAAAGCATTTAGTTAAGCAAATTTTCAAATAAACAACGTGCTTTTGGGGACAATTCAAAATCCAAAGGCCATTTTAACTATGCAAATCTCAAGGCATGGACTACATTTGGAGATCCAGCGCTAGAGCACGGCATGAACACCTTGCAGAGGTTGAAAAGCACTCATGCCATTTGCAGCACGTGGAAATCCTCCCTGCCAGTGATGTCACAATGTGATTTTTACCCAATTTTGTTTACAGGTTGAAGCAGTTCTGGCTTCCAAAACCTTTCTGTACCAATTTAAGAGACCTCCCTTCCCACTCATGGCCGGAGTTTTGATTTTTTATTTCCCAGACAGCTTCTTGCTGCACCTCCAGTGCCTGACAAACTCCAAACCCACAACATGCAAGACAGGAAAAACCTGCTTCACCGCCGAAAAGAATTTGCTAATTAGCTTTAATCCCATTAAAGAGAGTAATAGAATTTTATAGCAATAGAAATCATCTACTAACCCTGCTAGATTTTCTACTCTGGGACGATCCATACACGTCTTCCTCATAACCATTGGTCTGTTGTGGAAGGAAAGGAGAAAAAAAAGGAAAGACAAAAAGGAGAGAAAAAGAATTGACGCAGACCCCGAAGGGAATTTTTAAGCAAATGTCATCACTTATGAAAAGCAAAGGCAGAGACAGAACTTTGCAAAGATACACCAGGAACAGGAGAAGTGCAGGATTAGGTCATGGTTTCAAACACGAGGACACGAATGTTTGTGTCAATACCTCTGTAACAGCCAAAAATGTCAAGGATACTCCTGCTTGCCCTTTTTGATCCCTTTTATTTTTATTTTTTTTTTGCCTCCCCTGTTATTACTGGTCTATATTCAAACACTCTGTGAAGGAAATAGGGGACAAAAAGGAGGTCAGAGACTACAATAAAAGACATATATCACCATAGCCACTTATACCTCGGGCAGCTAAGCAGCTAAAAAGCAGCAAATTGTAGCAGAAGAATTAACTCTATTTGAGAAATCCAGCTTAGTAAACATGCAGTGCTGTATAAATTCCCTTCTTTTTGATTTTGATCATTAAAATTAAACCCAGACGGGGCCATCTGCCACACCCCAGGATTCCACAGCAGCCTGAGGGCTGGTGGGAGGTTTGGGTGGGCTCAGCTGTCCTGCCTGGTGTCAGGAAGATGTTTTCCCTCAAAGCAGGAAAAACAAACAGGCCCAGAAGGGCTGTTCCATAAACAGGGTGAGGTGCTTCAAATCCCTATGGCAGCAGGGCTGGGAATAAAGCGAAACAATGCCAGTGACTCAGAGCTCAGTGTGGGAATGTGCTGGTGAAGAGGAGAGGACAGACCCAAAAGCCACCTCAATCGATAGCATTTAAAGCTCAGGTTTCCCCAGCAATTCACTGTTCTGGTATCACCTCACAACGAGCCCTGGTTTAACACTGGAAACAAGGCAGCACTCTGTGTATTTGGGGCGGGGGTTTAGTGGCAATTTAATTAGAATTTCTATTCAAATTAAGTTTTGAAGTCCATGTTTTAATGCGTTCCCGAAATGAAAATCCACTAGAACCAATCAGAATCAATTTCCAAGAGAAATATTTATCATCTACTATACAGCAGCCTCCATGAAAAATTAAACAAATTAACTCAGAAACCAGTTCAGAGCCAAGCTGGGAAAGCTACTTCTGGGGAAAGCTTAGATTTTCTATTGAAATACAGTATTATCACCCCAAATGGAAGGCAAACATCCAAGCTTCTTTTCTTCAAGAACTGATTTGAAATACTGCTGCAGCCTTCTCACACAGCTTGGCTTCTTTCCAGTTTTTACCAGTTCATTTTTTTCCAGGCTCCTTGAATTTCTCGAACAGTTCCCTGCAGAATGGTTAAAACGGATCTCCAGGAGCTGAAGGCAACACTCAGCTCAGCCTCAGCGCCCCGTGCAGACCAATTACCTCCACCACCCCTTTTTTACTGCTGCACTGAGGAACTGCTCGCCTTTTTCAGCTGTGTAATATTGACTACAGGTAACCTCAGATCACTGTCTGAACCATCCTGTTACTCTGTAACAGTACCTTCATTTTTCCCAGATGTGGTATTCCTCATTTGTTTTTACTGTTACTCCATTTTGACAAGTTGCCTCCTGTTTATCATCAGCATTTTCACTCCAACCCTGCATGAAACTGCCTTCAGTGCCTGCACTTGGGCAGCCAGGCAACAGAGACTCCTGGGGAACTGCTCTTCCCTCCTTAAAAAACCCAGATGATGCTGTCTTAGATGGGAACAGAGCAGCTGAGATGCTTCCAAGCTGTCTCGTTTTCTAACAAAGCTATTTTCCAACTGTACATTCCTTTTATGAGGATGAGGTCTGGCCCAAGGTTTCGCTTAATGTCACGCAGAGACACGCCAGGAGCCTTACAGCCGGCTTACAGCAACATCCTTTATGCCCCTAAATTATGACCCTGCTGAGTAACCTCAGCTCAAGGGGCATGATGAATTTTCTCCAAGCCCAGGTTAATTGGTTATCACTTTACAGTTCGGGCCCTTCTCAAGGAATCTACCTCACTTCCCCTGTGGCTTTCAGATTTCAGCCTGAAGCCCCAGAGCCGAGGCCATTTCCCCTGCCCCTCTGACCCATCCTTCTCCAGAAACCTCTCCAGTGCATATTTTTGAAGGCAAATGCTCCAGGCAGCTCTTGGAGAGCAGGGTCAGTTTTATCAGACCCTGCTGACCTTTGTTCTAGGCTACGTTTGCATGCAAAGCATCTGACCCTCATGAAAACTGGAACAAATAAAACTGCACACTAGAGAGGCTGAAATTACCCAATTCTACTTGTTCTCCCTTCAGTGACCCTGCTCCTCTCTGTATTTTCTCCTTGCTTTTGACAGACAAAGAAAACGATTTCACTGCTAGAGTCCATTTCTGCTTGCAGTGTTTTTTACCTCGTGCTGCTCCTCCAGGCTTTCTCAATCCCACACCCAACTTCCAGCCCTCAGAAAAATTCTCTGCTCGTTTCCAGTGCACCGAAGAACCCCAGCTCAGCCTCCACCTGCAACGTGGAGCCTTCCCTCCGCAGAAATACTCCCACTTTGCCCTCTCTCGTGTCCTCTTTGCCTCCTTGGAATTGCTCCCTGTAAGATGCACCTGTGGCAGGGGGTGGAATGAGATGGGCTTTAAGGGCCCTTCCAACCCACACCATTTGTGATTCTCTGATATTCTCTCCATAGTGCCTATTTCTGTGTCACGTTAAAGCTCAAGTGAGGTAGCTCCGGGTAGATTTTGAGTTTTTCCATGTGCTCTTTGTGTACAGCACTGAAATAAAGGGTTTGGACTATTTCACCTTTTGGAAATGAACTGATGCTCACTATTCCCCAGCAAGTGCTGATGGTTACAGGGTATCCTTGACATTGGGCTGGCAGCTCCCACACCTGCACACACTCCTTGTCCTGTCCCAGTGGGTTTGTAGGCAAAACCCTCTCTGAGACAGATAAAGATACATACTGCTTTGGAGTAGTTCTTCTTTTTGGTCCTCTCACTCTCTACTCCAGCCTGCAGCGGGATTAAGAATGCAGGGTGAGAAGATCAGCGAGGCTGCGCGCATCCCTCCGGAGGCAGGCATGCACATCCCCATGCAGGAGCCTGAGCTCCACGGATCCGCGCGCGGAGTCAAAACGCCCGGTTACGAGGGAATATTGCTCAAGCGATGATGGTGCTGTTAAATTTAGCGGCCGCGGTTACGATCGGTCACGCTCGCGGGGCTTGGTCAATTAACAGAACTGCCAGCTTCGCGTCCTGACTGTATCGATACCGCCAGGCAACATCCAAACGGGCCTGGACTATTCCTGGATGGAATGTAGGTCACGCACAGAGAGAGGCACGGCATTCCTAATTGGAAACAGCGCTGGGAATGGAGGAGAGGGGGAAAGCAGGAGAATCTATAGAACGGCACTCCCCACTTCGCTCCCTGCAGACCCCAGGACACCTCCAGCCCAGCACAAGGCAGCAGGAAATGCTTTAAACTGAGCTTTAATCCTCACTGCCCCTTTCTGCTCTTTTAGGAGTCAGCTTTAGCTCAGCACTCACAAGAGCAAACACTCGCTATCGCAGCATTATTAATAATCTGGTTTTTTCCTCTAAAGTAAAAATAACACAAGCTGAAGCTTTGGTAGGCAGTGTGTTTGTCCTGTCACCTTTGCTAGATCTAATTACAGTGAGTTTATGAGTTTTATTCCTTTCGAGATCTGTGCTGAAACAAATCCAGATGCATCTGGTCCAAGGATGGACAGGCTCTAATAGAGACAGCCTTTCAGGGGAAATCCAAGCCACTCTGCTCTGTCCTGTGGTAACTACGGAGCTAAACCCAGCTCAGATCTCTCTCATCATTTGTCACTTCTCATCTGAACTGTGTCAGAGCAGGAGGAGAGGGAAGTGGCATCCTGACATCACAGACCACAAACTGCCTCAGGATCCTTCCAGAACACCCTGATCTCAGAGCAGTTATCACAACCTGTGTTAGTTTCTTCTTCACTATTAGTTTTTGAACACACACACACACACTGCAGACTATTCTCACCACTGGGTAGGTGCTGGCATAATCCAAATGAGACTGTAAAGGCATGAGAGGAGAGGAAAATCAGAATACAAAGGAAAACATGAGTTATGTCAATCAAAGGAACTCCCCAAAACAAAACAAACAAACACAAAGATAGGGAGAGAGATGTAAAATGCAACTAAAGAACTTTGATAATGCAGAATTTCTTGCATAAAAGCACAAGTTTGGAAGTTGGGAGCATACAAAACAAGGATGCACAAATTAATAATGAGTGATTGATAACACAACAAATATTTCATGCTGATGGTGTTGGATTAGAGACAGCCAGCTGGCAAGTGGGAGAACCAGGACAAATGAAATAGAAAAGGGACTGAAGACAGGCTTGAGAGCCTCAGCAAACACAGAGTGATGTTACTGAGCTTCCCTAGGAAAATCTGCACGATAAAGAATTGAGCTTGCAGAGCTCCCAAAACAGGAGCAGCAGGAGCTGCTGATGGGTTCAGGATCGTCAGAAAAGCTGCTGAAGAAGCCTCTCCATGGCAGCTGAGGAGACACAGATACACCCAAGTCAGCACTCCATGGACCCCTGGTCCCTGTTTACAGCACAGTCACAGCTGTGGAGCTTCAGTCCATTTGCTGGCCTGGTCTAATGAACATCTCTGGAGGTTCTGCAGACTGTAGTGCTGCCTGCTCTGCCAGAAGCATCCAGAAGCTCCCGAAAAACTACCTCAGCACAACTCTGGTGCCTGCAGTCCAGGCATCCACTTCAAAAATATTCCAGGAGAAAAGTCCAGAGTGAAACCCACCCAGATTAGTGGGGTGGTGAAGTCCTAGGGAGAAGTGAATGTCTGATATTGGCTCATTTCAGTGAAAACTTCCTGTACAGAAGAGAAGCACAGCTTCAAAAAGGAACCCCTGGCACCACCAGCCCCTCACAGTGCAAGGAGCCTGAGTGCCAGAGAGGGAAGATCAACTTTCCAAAAACAGCATCCTGCAGTGATGGAAGGAGAGCCTTCAAATATCCAAAAAGCCAGCATCGTTCAGAACTCTCCATGTCATTTTTTATAAATCCTTTGTGGACACAAGGGAACTGGTTTTGGTGTTGCCTTCAGCCCTGAAGCCAAATTGGACACTAGAACTCAGATAAATTTTTAAGGGTAGTCAAAGTTTATGGTGTTTTTAGCTTTGTTATTTTGAAGAGAGATGCAGCAAGAGCCAAACCTTCACAGATTAGCCAGAGATGTGGTCAAATTACTGAAAGCATCTCCTGTAAATCCACACTGGGAAAGTGATCAGAGGGCCTGGAGTGACAGGAAAGGGAGGAATGGCTTCAAAGTGACAAAGAATAGGTTTAAATTAGGTATAATGAAGAAATGCTTCTCTGTGACGGGGAGGCGAGGCCCTGGCACAGGGTGCCCAGAGAAACTGTGGCTGCTCCCTGGAAGTGCTCAAGGCTGGGTTGGATGGGGCTTGAAGCAGCCTGGGATTGTGGAAGGTGTCCCTGCCCATGGCAGGAGGTGGAACAAAGTGAGTTTTAAGGTCCCTTCCAACCCAACCCATTCTGTGATCTTGTGTTGTATCAATTCATTGTGAGTAAAACAACTGGCAGGTGCAGAAGCGCAAATTTCAGTTCAGACTAGCAAATATTTACGTGCTTCCACAATCCCAGTGACACAGGAATGAGGCAAGGAAGCTCTGTCAAAACTTTTCCTGTGCCTACCCGAATGTCAGCGACACCCCCAAATGCTGCTTTATGGGGACAGGGCCTGTGCAACATCACTGAGAAACACCAGCGTGGAAGGTTTCAGCCAGATCCCTCTGCTGGAGAAGGACATTCCTTGCAGAAGTCCGAGGAATTTGGGGCCATCCCACAGAGCAGCTGGAGGCTGCTGTTTTCACCAGGCCAGCGCTGGCTATTGCAGCCCTGAGACTGCTCAGGGGAAAAGGGCCAGAAAAGCTCTTCCAAGGGAGGGTGGGCAGGCAGAATGCAAGGCTTCTGCTCTTTAAATGTATATAAACCCCAGGGCTGTGCTACAAAAACACCTCAGCAAGAATCAGCGGTGGATTTCCATGGAGAGAAGGTGTCTCAGGTAAAGATGTGCTGTAAACACAGAGCCAGTGTGTTTGCACCATGCCACATTATAGCCAGGGATAAACAACCCACTGTGCTGTCATCACCTTCTAAATAGATAGAATTGATATTTCAACTGAACTAGAGATTTTTTTTTCCCCTCCAACAATCACTTTCATAGAAAAACATGCCAACATTTAACCCTAAGTAAAATAAACACTGCTTTCCGTGTTCAGCTGTGCAGAGACGCTTTTCTTCACCAAATCTCTGGAGCTTTGAGGCATCTCCTAGCTCTGAAAAGCACTGAAGTTTGTCATCTTGAGGAAAAAAGGTTTTAACAGCATTTCATAAGTAGCAATAAGGATTCCACTGAAAAGGGAACAAGGCAGCACTTTATATTTTTAAGCACATTTTGTGCAATTTTACAGCAGGATCCCTGCGCAGGCTCTGCAGCAGCAATTTTTTTAAAAAAAAAACCTTTTAATGAGTTTTCTAGACTTTATGCTATAACAGAGTTAAGGTTTATATAAAAGAGTGTTATCTGAGAAAATAATGTCTGGATATTTTGAGGAAAAACCTATTTGAACTTTTCCTACTTGTGAGTACTCAGTGCTTTACTAATCCTGCCCTCCACAAAACTCAGGCCCGCAGATGAATTTCAAGTATTTCTAAAGCAATTTTAAAACGAGTAACCAGTGATAGGACCTGGAGCTGTGTTAGGGGGATTTGGAGTTGGATATCAGGTAAAGGTTCTTCCCCCAGAGGGTGGTGGGGCACTGCCCAGGCTCCCCAGGGAATGGGCATGGCCCCAAGGCTGACAGAGCTCCAGGAGCATTTGGACAATGCTCTCAGGAATGCACAGGGTGGGATTGTTGGGGTGTCTGTGCAGGGCCAGGAGCTGGACTGGGTGATCCTGGTGGGTCCCTTCCAGTTCAGGCTACTCTGTTACTTTGTGAGTGTTCACCTGCAATTCCAAAGCACTTAAGACTTATTTCCACTCATCAATCACTTCTGGTTTCCCGAGCTGATAAACCCTGAACCCACTAGCACTTCCCTTCCCAAATTTCCCGCATCAGGAGTGAAATAGGGGAGCTCACAAGGTGCATGCAGATACCAATGTCCTGGCTAAGTCCTTCCTGCAAGGGTGAAGAGCAGTGACCACAGGGGGTCCTGCACAGGGCACATGCTGGAGAGAATTAATGATCCACAGGTACTTGAAAAAACCCAACATGGAACACGTCAAGACTTGGAGGGACGATGCCCCCGGAGTGTGGGGGCACAGGGGGGACAGTGACACCCATACACAGACATGCACACAGAGATTGTTCAGTTTACCAACCCTGAGGCTTCCACGGCTACCCACTGACATGCGCTCATCTTCGTCTGAAGCCTAGCAAGAGAAAGCGCAGAGACAAAAAAACACAGTGAAAAGAGCACGAGTAACAGGCACTGAGGCAAACGCGGATGGCTTTGATGGGACAGGAGGAACAAAAAGATGCACAAACTCAATGTCTTTAAAAAAGAATTACATTAAAACTATAAAAAGAAAGCAAATGAAATCACACCCTGCCCAAGAAACACTGTCAAGCATTTCACTAAAGGGAGAAGGAGGAGCTTGCCCAGGTGTTCCCTGCTCTATGCTCTTGGCCCTCTGGCTCCATAAATGAACATTAAACACTCTAAACAGGTTATTTCCCCACTCTCCACCCCCTTTATTCTTGCACATTTGCAAAAGCTCCCTGAGTGACTGGGGAGAGGGCAGAGAAGTCAGGAAGTGGCTTTGGGGTTTTCACTTGCTGGGGGTGGCGGGAGGTTGTTTTGGTTCTTTTCTTTAGAGAAGGAAGTGCCTTATACATGTCTGTTTTCTTAATCTGAAATGTGTGGCTAAACAGAAAAAGCAAAAGTAGGTACTGACCGAGGCATTTCTCCGGGCTCTACGGGAATAACGCTCACTGTCTTCCTACCAAGGCAGCAGAGAGAAAACAGAGGGAGGCGTTGAGAGGACAGGCACAGCAACAGAGCGTTCCAGAAACCCACAGTGAACTCCAGCCATGCTTAGGAGCCAGTAAAGTTAAACCAAACAACGGGAGGTGACACCCTGTCAAAGCAGAAAAACCCTTTCTCCCTCCTCTGTGACCCCAAATTCCTTCCCCTCTGCTACACGGCCTCTGCGACACTGGAACCACTGCTGGATGTTTCACATTGCAACAAGCTGATTTTAACAAATGGATTCGCCACTGAATTTAGAAACAGCAATAGAAGACAGAAAAAAAAAAAAAAAGGTTTTGACATTGTAGTCAACAGATCCTCACAGGTGAGCTGATTTCCAAGCCAGGGAATTACCAGAGTTATGCTCATCCAGCAAGGATTTGTGGAGACTCAGTGTGAGCCTGGGGCACCTCAGTGGGTGGGTGGTCTATGCAAACCAGTATTTACACTGATTAATTATGGAAAGCCAGGGAAGCTAGGGAGTTTGGGAAGGTACCTTCCACACTGGAATCTGGCTGTTCAGTTTTGCCTTTTCCAGCGTGCACTGCTCAGCTTTGCAGGGCAAGGCCACAGCTTTCAGCTGGCATCGCTGGTAAGTGATCTCATAAACTTAGGGTTGGAAGACATTTGAAGCCAGTGACTTCCAGCACATTAGCAACTTCTTCATCTCATACTATGGGTGTTAAATCAGTCAGACGTTGCTAGTGGCCAAGTCTGTAGCTGGTATTCACTGGCTTTAGCAAATTCTGAAGTCCAGGACATTGTGGTATTGGAAAAAGCAAGGATTGCCACTGTAGCAGTAATAATTCCTCTGAGGGATTTCCCTGAGCCACTAAGTGCAAAGGGAACTGAAGCAGCATGAGTGAAACTTGCCCACAATTTACCTGAAGGCAGATTTAAGAAGACTCAAATGGTGATGAGACCCACAAAAAGTAAAAGGAGCACAAATATTCCCAAGGGGCTTTACCAGGTCTTTATCCTAACCTAATCTTGCAGCAATAGTGTGGACACAGGTCTGTGACAAGAGATGGCTCTAACCAAGCCCTTGCCAGTTTTAAGCTGATCAAAAGTCACGCTTCAGTTGGAAAAACAAGACTGTGGGATTACTTGGAGCGAAACCCACACTCCCAATGCATGGAAATACCTCCTCTGAGGGATTCCAAACTCTATGAACTACACAAAACTTCAACACGCAAAACTTGTTGAGCTACGTTGATCAAGTCCTACCATCCATTGCTCGATGTCTCCCCACTTAGTATCCAGACCATAATATTTCTACAGACAGAAAAGGGAAAAAAACAGAATTTAGATGAGAAAAGCAAACACAGAACACTCAGACATGCAGTGCCAGGCCTTGGCCAAGCCACACAGCTCCACACGAACGCGCCAGGGAGAGTTGTGCCGCGTGGCACCGGAGCCCTCCGCAGCACGTGCCTGGGAAAAGCTGCCTGGAAAGGGGAAAGGGGAGTTGGGGGATGACCAGGGTGCTCAGAAGCTTCTTCTCCCTCAGCACTCCCCCGTCCTCGGGGACAGGAGCAGGAAGAGTAATGAGTCTTGAATTCCTGACCCAGTTAAGTCAAGACTCATTACAAGGGAGGCGAGCGCATGACACTTCCAGGATGAAAATTGCTGTCAAATCATGTTTCCCGTAAAGGTTTGTCAAATTGGGCAGACAAGTTGGATACAACTCCTCCCTGGGCACCCTGATTCGCTGGGTTGGAGCTCCACAGAGCTCCTTTCAGAGCACCAGGCTTTTTGCCTACATTTGACCCACCCGACAGCGGTGGCAGCACCAGCCAGAGCACAAGAGGACAAGATCCACCAATGCAGGCAAGGACAACAGTGGGAACTTCCCAACGAACTTGAACTTCCCCCAGGCAAGTTGTTCAAAGATCCACAGGTTTAATGGGACTTTTGTTTCTCCCCAAACAAGCCTGTCAAATCTGGTCTCAGGAATTTTGCGTTTTTAATGGTGCCCATAACATTCCTGTGTGAATTAAAATCACTGGCCTAAAGCACAGCAATAGCCAAATGGAAATCCTGCTTAAAAAGAAGAATAATATGTATTTTAGAGCTTTCTTACAGGCTTGATGAGGCAGGAGTATCAACATCCAAAACCTTAGGAAATTATTTTTTTAAAAAATCAGAAACCTGTTCTGTATTGCACTCTGGTTTTAGCACTCGCTCAATGGTATTAATGTAATTTCATTTTCACCCTTCGAAACTTCATTCACTATTTATTGATAAAGCAAAACAAACAGATGCACGTTCTTCAGTGCTGTATTACTTTATTCCCACTTCAGAATCATAACCCATGCAACAGCCCGTTATAAAATTAACTTTTACGCACATCTCAGCCTGAGGATGACCCCTGAAAATTCCATGAACTCCCAGAGCTGTGTACACGATGAGAACCTACAGATTACATGCTTTGTAGTAAAGCAGGTCAGGTAAAGCCTTATTAGAGGCTTTTTAACCATTAAGAGACAGAGAACATTTTCTAACACCGGAGATCAATTTGAAAAACCAAAACACGCTATTAAAATGGAGAATCCTTTTTCACACATAGGAAGGATCCATAAAGACACTTGTAATTTTTTTAAGGTTTGCTGCTTCCTTTTGCTGCCCTCTGCTCTCCTCGCTGCCTGACACTGGCTTCCGAATCCAGCACTGCAAAAGGCAGATAAGGAAAGAGCCCTTACAAGACTCGCTGTGTCACAGTTCAAGTTCCACTTGTGGGCTTTTCCTTCTCCATTTCAAATTCCACAGCTACGTGCTCTACGTCCCCTAAAGAAAAACCTTAATGAATGAGACTGCCCGGAGACTATTTTTACTTTATAATCTTTTAAAACAGCACATGTCATACTGGACTGAACTGGCAGCTTTTGAGCTCTCAAGTGTTTTGACCCCTCACAGCCACTTTTCTCCGCTCTCTCTCTACGCTGACTCTTCTGTTCTGCTCCCAGGGGCCTGATTCCAATGGGCTAAAGGAGGAAATGGTGCTTACCCATTCATTTAGGTTTCAGTTAGAGGCCTTTGCTGGACTCAGGTTCCCTTCTACCTTGAAAAGTGATATTACAATTAAATAATTAATGACGTTAATACCATTGAGAGAGAATTCCAGATGCGATTTGCTCACCAAGTGACAGTGAAACTGCCAGACTTGCAAACTCGCCACGGGATGTTGGGAGGATAACCCACTTATCTCCTCATCCATGCCAGGACACCAACAGTAAACAACTTCCTGGGCTCCCACAGGGCTGCTTTTGCACCAGAAGGTTAAATTAGTTCCCATAAAGGAGATTAATAACGAGCCTGTTGATCCATGGGCAGACATTGAGTCACTCAGCGCGTAGTCAGCTCCAGAAATAAAACCAGGAGTGG
Organism: Pomatostomus ruficeps; assembly: GCA_013400735.1. Classification (NCBI taxonomy): domain Eukaryota; kingdom Metazoa; phylum Chordata; class Aves; order Passeriformes; family Timaliidae; genus Pomatostomus; species Pomatostomus ruficeps. Next base: position 175,727 of record VYZT01032981.1, on the reverse strand, counting down.
GGGAGATTTGTTCCCAAATTGATGGGGTCGGGATTAAATACCAGAGCACGTGATTTGAGCAGCTCTCTTCATATACATACACACTCAAAGAGGAGATCAGCACTTCCAAGAAGCACATGCAGGGCTGGGTCAGGCTTTGAGACATGCAGTTAGGGCAGGTGGAGTGCCAGAACAAAACCAAACACTCTGTGGTTTAGGGAGACATTCATCACTCAGCAAGCAATAAAAATATCTCAGGGAAAAAAGAGAAATATTCAATAAGGTAGAAGATGGCAGGCTTGAAGAAAAATGTGCTTTCTCCCTCCCTGTAAATCTCCTTGGGGGCTATTTCTGTTTCTAGGTGCCACACAGTTCACGTGCTGAAAGCGCAGAACTGCCAAACATCATGACACAAACCCCAAAATCTCTGTTGATACACAGCAAGTGACCTCAGTTAGAGCTACTGGTGTCATCCTCTTTGCCATCATTGTGGAAAGGAAATTGGGAGGAGGGAAGAGATCAGGACTTTAAGCTGAGGTGAGAGAGGATTAAACAATATAAAAGTTATATAAAAGCACTTACAATGCTCGGGTATCGTTGGAAGGAGGGCCATACAGTTTATTTACCAAAGGATTATGAATTCAAACACGGCATCCCTGATGTCCTCCAGTGACTTTGTGCAAATAAAGCCATCTGAAAGTCCTTGTTCCTGCTGGCACCTGAAATACTTCCAGTGATTTTCCTTGGCCTTCAGCACACGAACAGAGGTGACACACAGGGCCTCGGTGACACAAGGAGCCACCGTACCCTCCTCTGACTCTGCTTTGCCAAGTCACTTTTCTGTTGTTGATTATTCTTTGCCAAATAGGCTATAGGGAAAAAATCATATTAAGTGCCTGATCAGACATTTTACATGGGTCATCTTCCCCCACTGCCCTTTATTGTCCACCCCACAAGATTGTGGGAGGAGAGGGCAGAATGACATGGAAATTTACAGCCTGCTGGGCATCTCCCACTCTTTAGAGGATTTCCTAGGCTGGACTCGAGGATCTTGCAGGTCTTTTGCAACCTAAATGGCTCTGTGATCCTGAAATTGCAGCAAGACTCACCACACGGGAACACATGCAAACGAGAACAAAAGCGAGCAAGCCCTACCTTCTGGACCTGATAGATCTGGGGGGAAAGGGAGAGGAAAGAGACAAGGAACAAAGCTAGCGTGAATGATGGATACATAGCAACGCAACGCTCCACAGCTCGTTCTAGAGGGAAAAAACAGCATTTATAGAGAAAACACACCAAAACATGAATACAGAGAAGAGTACAGTGAAGCCATGTGGATTGAGGTGGGACAAAAGCAGCGTTTGCACCACAGGCCCTCCTCCACACGCCCAGCTAGAACACAGCATTCCTGTTCTCATTCCCGCCAGGCTCTGGGATGCACATGGGACATTTTACCCCTAGGCTTTGCACCAGGCCAGAGCCCAGCCCAGCTGTGAGCCAGGACCTCTCATTTTTCCATCCTCCCTCCACGACAGGAACGGCTGCTCAAATATTCACCCAGGATGAGTCGTGCATCTACCACCACAATAAAAGCGAACAGCATTAACCACAGACCAGCTGCTCCTCTTTGGAGGACAGAATTTGTCCTTGAGGGATGAAGCAGAGTTACAAAAGCACCAACCCCACACAACGTTTCACCTGTGCACAGCACAGTGCCAGTGTGTTAGAACTCCTGGAAAATTCCTTGCACATATATTGCTGGCCTTAAAGGATCCCTGCAGGTTGCTCTTTCAATTTTTAATGAATGTGGAGCCTCACACTGATTTCAGACCTTAATAAATGCACTGCTGACACTGCTGTTCCATAGTCTTGGAGCACTTTGATAATACACAAAACCTTTACAGCCACTTTCCTCCATCTGGAATTCATGTTCTTGGAGATCTGCCCTTGACTGATGAGCTTTGTGAATACACAACAAAACAGAAAATATGGTTTTTCTCACATCTTTCCAAAAACAGGAAACCTTTCTGGGTTAAAAAAAACCAAACAAACCCAGAGAACCCTTCTTGTCCAAAAACACCTGGCTGGCTGCACAATCCTCCAGCGGGTCAGCTGGTGGCAGGGTAGTGAAGTCTCCCAGATTTTGGGGTATTTGGAGGATCCCTGCCAGTCACTGCTCTCAGGGATACCTCATGGGAACCCAGATCCAAGTGCAGGGAAGCAGAGCTTATGCCTCTCAATCCCTGCCCTCCTGATCAGGTTCCCCTTCACAAAGGACAACTGCACAACCCAGATTAATGCCTCAGCAGCGTTAATTCCCATTCTGACAAGCACAGGAGGGAAAACTTGGACCCGTTTAAAAACCAGCATTCCCACACAAGTAACCACCCCACTTCCCTCTCCCTAAGAAAGCCCTGAAGAGGAAAATGAACTGGGCCCTCCCACAAGGATGCACACAATTCCAGTCTCTGGCCTCTCCATGGCACACTCGGAGTGCCTTTCATCCACGCACAGGAGCCAAACAGCACAGGTTCAGATGTGGCAATTACCACACAGCTGATCAGCCTTAAAGCCTGAACTTCTCCATGCTGGTTTTTTTTCACCCACGCCTCGAGGCAGCTCCATGGAAGCTTTATTGTTGAAAGCCCCGTGCTCCAGGCTTGGCACAGCAGGTATTCCCTGCCGAGTCCAAAGCAAGGCACACAAGGAGCCTTGTGCCCAGGACCCAGATTGCCAGTGGACAAGATAACAACGAGGCCGTTGTTCAGGCCAGGCACCGTAGAGGGAGCTGGAGAGAGCTCAGGGATAAAGCCCAGTGCATCATCCAACTATTCCATCATTTTGTAAAACCTGGAATTTTGGAGGAACCCATTAGGCAAAATTACAACAGCTCTGCTCCAAAGTGACTGATCCCGCTGCAGTGCACCAGGGGAAGGTGTCCCTGTTCATGGCAGGGAGGTTGGAATCAGGGCAATTTTTAGGTCCTTTCCAACCCAAGTCATTTTAGCATTCTGTGATGACATTGTCCTCTTTAGGAAGTGTGGTTCAGGAGAAAACACACACCTTTAAACAATCACCTCTGTTGCAGACGTGTCCCCCTCAAAAAGAGTCAATACACTTCAAAGAGCACTTTTCTGTATTAGGGTATGACCCAAAAACCCCAAACGTGTTTCATCCACAGTATTAACAGCAGACAGCTTCCCTGGTTTCCTCATCACAGGAGGCTGCCCACAAAAATAAAGTTTTTCATAGAAATAGCTTTAAAACGGAACAGAGCAAGCCAGTGTTGCATGGCTGGATGGTGGCAGAAGAACACTCTGCTAAAAACATCTTCCACATCATCCCTCTCCAAATTTTCCTGGGCATCTTCACATGGAGTGTATAAAACACAGATTAACCACCACAAACGTCCTTCATTTCTCCCCTGCTTATGTAAGCACCAAGTTTCATCGTCAGTCTCACTCCTCCCCATTCAAGCCACAAAAATCTGCTTTTTCCTTTTTTATTTTTTTCATTTTTACTAGAAAGCATTGGTGGTGTATTTTATTCCAAAGAAATATGAATCCGAAGGGGGAGAAGTATGTGCAAGTGAGGTAAGGAAGGAATTTACAAAACAGCCAAGGCAAGTTTTGTGCTGTGCCCTTAAAGCAAGAGCTGCAGATGAAGGCAGGAGACCAGCACGGTGCACTTGCCTTGAACTAGAAGGACAGGCTCATCGACTGTGTGAACTGGCAGGGAAGAATCTTATCCCACCAATTAAGGAGTGGGAGGAGATCATTCTCTTTTCACTTCAGGCACTAATATCAGCTTACACTGTGGTCTCCAAGTGTCAGCCCTCAAAGAGACATTTAAAGCCTTGCCAGCAGAACACACGGAAGGTCCTCCTACAGAAAGCATTCTCCACAATGAGCCCTAATGCTGCAGCTTTTATGTGTCTCAAAACATTACTGTTAAATGTTGCTTGGGGAAAAGAGGCTTTAATACATCTGAGGTCGAGCTTCTGAGGAAGAAAAAATGCACAGGAAAAAAACTCTTCTTCCCATTTTACCTCGTAGCCCCATGAGAATTAACAAATTGTTACTTAGAAAAACTGGGCTGACCACTCCTGGCTTGCTCTTCTGCGTGAGTTAACAATAAATACCTGAGTGCACACAGGAATTTGTCTCAGGACAAAGCACACCTTGACAGCACAAGCCAAAGGGACTGGCCTCAGACCCTGCAGCTGGAAACCAAATGTTTCCAAAGCATGGCAGCATGGAACGGCAAACCAGGATCCATCACTCCTCTGACTCCCACCAGCGGTGGCAGAACAGGGAAGGGAGGAAGCACCACCTGTTGTGATTGTCCTTTCAGCTCAGAACAGGCACTGCCAGTGAGAGCTGTCCTGCACTCACTGAGGTGTGGAAGTAACCGGACCTCCAGATTAATTATTTATAACAAAACAGCACTGAATGAAAAGTCAAAGGCATTCAAGCTGTTACACTTGTTAGAGCTGTGCCTCTTCTAAAGCCTCATCACCAAGAACACATTCTCTAACAAATACACAAGAGTGATCAATACCCTTATGTAGATGAATGGCTTATTGAGCAGGGACACATTGGAGGAGTTAAGGAAATGAATTTGCACAACCCAGCCTTTGAGATTGATACTGAGCAAGGCTAGAACATCGATAAAGTAGGAACTAAGAGAACATTGCTAAAAGAACATTATAAGCAACTTTAGGGAACTAGCGAAGAAGTTGCAAACTGCAAGGCCAAAGGTATTGCCAAGAACTCCACTTGTGCGCAAGAAGCTTGAAACCAATAAACATACAGTTGCTGTGGGTGATTACTAGTGGGTAGCCAATTTTAAGTGCCGGTATAGCGCGTGAACAGCCGTTGATATCTATATAATGGATTACTGAATAAAGAATAACGGAATAGCACCAAAACCTCTATGAGTGTGCGTGCTGTTTCCCGGCGACTCTCCACACCCTTATCTTCATAGGAACTCCCCATGTCCTGGGGTGATCCCACAGCGGGGGCAGCAGAAAAGGGGGGAATTCTGCCCCCCTGCCCTGCTCAGGTGAGACCCCACCTGCAGAGCTGCCCCAGCCCTGGAGCCCACCACAGGAGGGACCTGGAGCTGCTGGAGAGAGCCCAGAGGAGGAACTAAGATGATCAAAGGGATGGGGCAGCTCTGCTGTGGGGAAAGGCTGGGAGAATTGGGAATGTTCCAACAGGAGCCCCGTCCAACAGGAAAGATGGGGCAAGAGTATTCCCAAGGAACTGTAGTGACAGGACAAAGGGGAATGGCTTCCCACTGGGAGAGTGGGTTTACACTGGATATTGGGAAGGAATTCTTCCCTGTGAGGGTGGAGAGGCCCTGGCACAAGGTGCCCAGAGAAGCTGTGGCTGCCCCATCCCTGGGAGTGTTCCGGGCCAATTTGGATGGGGCTTGGAGCAACCTGGGCTATGGGAGGTGTCCCTGCCCATGGCAGGGGGTGGAACAAGGTAAGTTTTAAGGCCCTTTCAACCCAACCCCTTCCAAGATTCTGTGATCAGATCACGATTCTTGTGCTCACTTTTTTTCTTCAGCTTCAGAAAACACTTTTCATGTACCCATCTCATACCTTCCCACGAAACCTGTGCTCATCTTCTCTTCCTTAGCTTCCCCTCCCTGGAGGAAAAAAACCCAACAAAGAAACCAAACCAAAAACCCCAAAGCACTGGCACAGTTACTCTTCCTTGTGCTGCTGGTGCCAGGTGATGAGCTGATACTGCCTCTGGAGCACACCTGCAATCCTGCCCCACCGCAGAGCAGTCTTCCACAGGAACTTTCCCACATCTCACCCCGCAGCTGAGTGCTCTCTGCCAAAAGCCCATCTATTTCTGCTGCACAATTTCTCTATCCTACGTGTAGGCTCTTCGTGCAAAAGTCACCCAATTACTTTAAAATGAGGGAAATGAAGTGCAAGATTGAGAAACGTCATAAATATGAGGTGGTGGGCAGGAGAGGAGCCAGTTTCCAAATCCAAATCTTTAAAACACCCTCTTTCACAGCCATAGTTAGAGCCTGTAATGGTAGCACCCGGAAACTTTTAACTCAGACCAGCAGTGTAAATATATTTTCAAGTAATCCATGCTCCACAAGAAGCCTGCCAGGGCACGCACACAGCTTTAAGCATGAAAAACTACATGCACAGGCAATAAATTCATTTATTGCTTTTTAACTCCCAGAAGGGAGTTAGGGCTCTAAAAAGCCTTCTGAAGTAGTAAAGCAAGTGCTTTAACTTCTGGTTATTTAACATGGCAGCAGTGGAAAAGTGCTCTTTATGTGTCTGAAAAGTTTGCAAAGGGAAATGAAGATGGCAGAGAACCAGGTGCACAGATCCCAGGGTCACAGTAGGTTGCCCTCCAAGGAAGGGGTAGGTACCAAATATCTTGTGTTGATCACTGCTTGGGATTTTCTGTATCGTTTTATTATACCTGCAAGATACTTGTGGCAATGAAGAACTTCCGTAGCTATCTTTAATATCTTTACCTGGCATCTGGGGGCTAAGATTGAACTATTTCAAAAAATTACAGAATATCCAAGCTTGCAAAATATTAAATAAATGTGTCATTTATGCCAGTGAGTCACAAAGCAGATTGTGATGGGTATCTGGCTAAGCTTTCAATAACGTGGTGTTTCAGAGGGACATCCTGCCCTATTCAATTTCGGTCTATACAAAGAAGTTTTCACAGATTTTCAGATGACAAGCTCTTAATTGCAGGAGCTTTAGTTTTCACACCTAAATTTCAGTTTACTAAGACACCCTTTGCAGCATCAGCTTTTAATCTGCAAAGGGGTCATCAGCTCCATTAAGTCACCTGTAAATTAGAAGGTGTCAGCTGCCAGGACACCCGTGTTTACTCTGCTGCCCAAACACCAAACATGTGGCGCCCGTTCAGCACAGCCCTCCCACGGCTGCTCCCAGGTCCCACTGCCCTGGTAAAGCACCTCGGCAGTGACAACGCTTCCCACTGTGGGCCAGGCTGAACGAAACACCCTGCAGAAAGCAGCAGCTGCAGCGGGAAAAGGCTCCCACCTTCCTCGAGCTCTGTGTTTGCAGCAAGGGAGCTGAGACACATCCAGACCTGCCTCACCAAGAGCTGAGCGTGGGCAGCCTGCCCGAGAGCGTCTCTTGTGGGCTGGCTGCTGCAGCCCGCACTGGCACTGCTCTGCTGTCACCTCCTGATGCACATCCTGCTGTCACCTCCTCGTTCACCGCTCAACAGCTCAGCTGGATCCTGCTCTGTGCTCTGCAGCAAATGCAGAACCGCTGAATTACAGAATGGCTTGGGTAGGAAGGGACCTTAAAGATCATCCTGTTCCACCCTCTGCCACGGGCAGGGACACCTCCCACTATCCCAGGTCGCTCCAAACCCTGTCCAACCTGGCCTGGGACACTTCCAGGGATGGGCCAGCCACAGCTTCTCTGGGCACCCTGTGCCAGGGCCTCACCACCCTCACAGGGAAGATGTTTTTCCTAACATCCAACCCAACCCTGCCCTCTGCCAGTGTGAAGCCATTTCCCTTTTGTCCTGCCCCACATTTATGCTCACTATGCATTCCCACACCCTGCCCCCACACCCTCTACACTTCTTCCTTCTCCTTCAAAAATCTACTGAAAAAATTAAACTGTGATTACTGTTGTCCCCGTTGCGCCTACTCTGCTGCGTCACTGCACATCACCAGACACAAGTTTTGAGCCCTTCTGGTCCAGTTCACCAGGTAAAGCGCTGCCAAGCGCAGTTTCCACCCTTGCTCCTGCCAACAGCAGCCCACCCTTTTCACACACTGGGGGAGGGCACAGCACCAGCTTCACAGCGGGAAGCAGAACAACTTCACAGTGGAGTTATACAACGGTCAGGAATCCTCCATATTCATTGGAATTCTAATGAAGTGATAAGAATCCACCACCTCCAATACGCACACAAAGAAGCTTCATACATCAAAGTTTAACATTAAACAGCAATTACTAACCACCAGTATTTTCTGTAAATAATTATGCTGGCTTCACCAAGATAAAATCCTTGCCACCATCCGTGTTTTTTCCAGGTTTTTCTATGATCAACATTAGCTCTACGCAGACTGTTTCAACAAAATACAGATGAACCCTCTGTTCCAGGATCCCTGAACATCTTCCTCCCTGGATACAACCCAGGCACCCCCCAGAGCCTCGGCCTTACCTCCTTCTGCTGCCTCTCCAGCTCTTTCATCCGGATCTCCCGCGCCTCTGCCCGCGCTGCTCTCTTCGCCGCAAGTCTCGCTTCAGCCTGGGAACGGGAACACAGGGATGGGATGAGATGGAAGCCGGGCAACCCAGCGGGGAACACACTCCTGAGGCAGGGCAGGGAATGGGGAGGCTCGACTCCGCAGGGCTGTAAACACACCTGTAGGAGTTAATTCCCTATTGCAAGTAATGGCCCTGCCTTCCGTAACTTGTTATCTTCACAGGCAGGTAAAACACCCCCGTGCAGGCACTACCCTCCCTGAGCACTTGCGTTTAAAACAGCTCTTTAATTATTATTTGTGTGGCTGAAGAGGAAACAGGAAGATTTATTTAAGAAAGGTAGGTTTTAGTCTTTTTGTTTTGGGTTAGGTTGGGTTTTTTTTTCTCCCCTGCAGCGCGGGTTGATTTTTATTGATGAATTAATTCGACCAACAGCAAACACATTATGTGCCATTTTTCCTAACCACTGACACTGTGCACACATACCTGGGCACCGCATTTGGGTAAACACTGGAGTCCAGCATGACTGTGCACAGCTAAGGTTGAAATGATGGAGAGAAAATGCACCAGCTCCACTATAAATCTCCAAAATTCCATATTCCAGTCCAAACCTCCCTGGAGTGGAATTCTGCCAAGAACGGACCTCTCGAGAGGTCGACAGTGCTTCCTCACTTCAGCCCAGATGGAAGTGCTGGAACATGTTATAGAGTAACATTTTTAATATTCTGCTTTAAATCCCAGGCAAAGCCAGTAGGTCTTACAGACGAAAAAGTAAAATTAGCTCGGGCTTGGTACAGTACAACCACGAGCAGCTCGCCCAGCCCAGAGGAATTCAGAACAGCTCAGCAGGGAGCCAAAGGCGCCACTCACAGCCGGTCATCCTGGTGTTACACCCAACTCCTCTGCTTCTGAAACCTTTTACTGTAAGTACAGCATCCAAACTGACAGGAAAGACTCCCATAACATCACGGTCAAGCACACAGAGAAATCCAAACGCCGGTGTTTTCAGCAGCGCTTCTAAACAGAAGGAAAACCACAAAAAAAAAAATGAAAGGTGTCATTTCCTTTCCCTTCTGTAAGTGCATTCACCACTCAAGTGTAGGGAAAAGGGCCACAGCCTTCAAAAACACAAACAAAATATGGAAAAAAGGCCAGAAAAAGGAGTAGGACGGCTGAGACTTGCAGTTAACAGGAAAGGGCGGATGCAAATCAAGCACGAGGTGATGTATGGGAGGACCAGGAGCCTTGTGATGATGTAAATCTTAAAGCCTCAGACTGGAGAAGACCACGAGGGATTTCATCAATCCATACAAATATCCCAAAGAAGATGATGCCAGACTCTTTTCAGTGGTGCCCAGCAACAGAACAAGGAGCAATGGCCATAAACTAAACCACAAGAAGTTCCACCTCAACCTGAGAGAGACCTTTGGTACACTGAGGGTGGCAGAGCCCTGGAACTGCTGCCCAGAGAGGCTGTGGAGTCTCCCTTTCTGAAGGCATCCCAAATGCAAATGGTCGTGTTTCTGTGTCACCTGCTCTAGGTGACCCAGGGGATTGAACTCCAGAGGTCCCTTCCAACCCCAAATATTCTGGGATTCTGTGAAATCTGAAAAACTACCTGTAACCAGAAAACAAGCCTTCTCAGAGAATTAAGAAAAGCCCACAGCAGAACGAGCAAAGGGCTGGTTTTGCACAGAGCTGCTCTCCCTTGAGTTCTTTGCCTGAATTTCGAGGTGAGTGGCTCTTCCACGGACAGAAACTCCAGGACAGGAGCAGACCCTCCACACCTGCACCCCAAGCCATCCCCTCTCACAACCTGTCACCTACAGAGCCAGGTGACAGCAGGCTCCCGGGTACAGGCATGAACCCCCAAACGCCTTTTCAACACCACTTCCCAACCTGAGGCAGTTTGTCCAAGATAAAAAAGCCCCAGTGCTGCTGCTGCTGTGCAAAGCCTGGGTGGAATCCCTGCCAGGCAGCGCTGTGATCCACCTGCAGTGTTTGAAATTGCTCACGACACCCACTATCTAAACATGCCCCGAGATGTGTGCTAAAGGTACGAAATCACAGCTCTGGAAACAAGCCTGATGCCGACTTGATGGGATCCCTTCTGTTTATTTAGAAATAAGCACTGGCACAAATACTACCTGATGGAGGTACGGAATGACACCAGCACAAATCCCACCTGATGGAGGTGAGGAATGACACCAGCACAAATCCCACCTGATGGAGGTGAGGAATGACACCAGCACAAATCCCACCTGATGGAGGTGAGGAATGACACCAGCACAAATCCCACCTGATGGAGGTGAGGAATGACACCAGCACAAACTGGTTTTTCCCCTGTCGAAAACAAAGGGCCCTAAAGTTTCCACAAGCAAAACACACCAAACAGTACAGGCCAAGTATCCCCAACTTCCCTCCTGAAAGAAAAAGGCAGAAACAGGATTATTTGGATGTTAACATGATTGTAGCTGACATTCTCATGAATTTCAATAACCAGCTGAGCTTTCACATCAGCACTAGGTGCCTGTATGTAAAATTCAGATGCTGTAATTCAAATTATACGTATTTCCCCTTGTTTTCCTTGTGTGATAAGGGCCACACTAGCTTTCCACACTAGCTAGCTATGTTGAAGAATTATATATTCTCCCAGAAGCAAGCACAATATAATATGAAACGAAGCAACTTGAAAAATAGGAATAAAAATTAAAAATTTAGCCAGTTTTTCTCAGGTCTTCCTGAGAATGGGGCTCAACAGTTTCTAAATTACTGATACCAACTGCAGGAAGTTAAATGAATTTTACTTTGTGCAAAACCACACATGTAGTCTGTCATTCTTAAGATATAATTCTGATTTTAGTGCCAACCCATGGGGCATCTCTACATTATTCTATTCCATCTTTGCAGCCTTCTAGCTGCCCATTTAAAGCCAACCTGCAAATGTTGTAAGAATAAGGAAACATTTTCACTCAGCAGCTTTGACTAACATCTTGGAGCAAGCATATTGTTTATTCATGAACTTTTTCTTTCCATGACCACATGTCAGCCTTAAGTATCTTTGAATACAAACAACAGAAACTGTATCCTGGGTTCTTGAACTTTAAGCTAAAAACCTGTTGTTAACATACACTGGTACCTTTGTAAGAAGTCATCAAGTGTTATTCCATGCTGAACGCTCGTATTTTAAAGCAGCTCATTTTCATCACCTCAAAACAAATAATTACAGAATTGTTCAGAGCTCAGGAGGTCTCCAGTCCACCCTCCAGCTCAGCATCACATTCAGATCATGTTGTTTAGAGCTTGGTCCAGATGGCTCTTAAAACCCTCTGAGTTTGGTGGCTCCACAGCCTCTCCAGGCTCCTGTTTCACTGCTTGCCCGTCCTCATGGAATAAAGGAATAAATCCCCCCCAAACCATGTCAGAACCTGCTCCTGGCTCCTTAGGAACCCCAACCTCTCTGTCAGAAGGCTGCTGTACCTTAAGGTCTGCATCAAGCACTAAGGAATATTTGCAAGCATGTTCTCAAGGGTGTCTGGGTGCCATTTAGATGATTACACAGCTATTTTCACCGTGGTTCCTGACCAAACACCAGCTCATTTGTGCTGGACAAAGGAGGGTTTGTAAGAAACAGGCCATCCTTCCCTAAAGGGTTTTCAAGCCCACAGCAAAATGAGAGAATGGGGGACAGGAAATATGCAAGGAGAAATAAAAGACTTCAGTATGTGAGGCTACCCACGAGTCTTTGGAGGGTGCTCTCCAACTCAACAGAAACGTATTATGCTGTACTCAGACCAGACATTAAATGGTCAACCTGTGGCCTTCATAATCCCATTTCTAGCACGCTTTGGTGGATGGAATGACTTAATTCAAAATGAATTTTATTTTTTTTTATACTCTGTAGGTGGCATTGGTGACAAACCTGGCATCGCTCAGAGCTCAGAGGAAGTAAATCCATCAGGGCAGGGAGGAGTCCACGCCTCACTGTGTACGATGTTATCAAAGTCAAACCAAAGTCTGGTGGCAATCCTAGCATCCAACAAATCCTGCAGCGAGTGTGGGAGCCCAGCAGGGCCTGCTGCACACAGGTTTTCCTGGGCCAAAGCCTAGCTCAGCTACAGTAGCTGTCCCCCAGCACGGCACAGGACAAGGACACCCAGAACAGCCCCACTGCCACCCCCACCGGCTCAAGCTGCAAACCTTTAGGACGTGTAAGGATTAAAACACAGACCAGACTTTCAGACAAACACAGAGGAGTGTCAGATTTATGGTGGGCCTCTTCCTCAGAAGCGCGGGCGTGACTGAACTCCTCGGAGTTCGTCAAACCACGCTCTCCGAGGCTCTTGGACTCTGTTCTGCGCTATAAATACCTCGATTTCTTGCGCAGCCTGCAAGCAGCAATGTTAACTTTACATTTCTCTCTCTGTGCTGACTAAACCAAAACAGGCTTTGCCTGGCTGACTTTGGTCTCCATCCAGCCCAAGCACTTGGCAGAGTCCAGAGTCGAGTCACCTCTAAGGGCAGTAGCAGAGACAGACACTTCAGCCTGCGAGAGACAATGCTGAACATTAGAAAACCACCCAAAAATTCACAGACTTCTGAAATTCAGTTATTAAAGGCTGTTCTTTAGGCTGCTTCAGGCATAAATTACTATTCAAGAGATTAAAGATTAAAAAATAGAAATTAGGAATCACTAAGACTGAAGGAAGTGATCTTAAAATCATCTAAAATTCACCAGTGACTCAGCAAGCAATACAGGCCTCAATCAAAAGTGTCAGATCACTGTCAAAAACAGAAGAACAAAAATACGAAGCCTAATTGCACTCATTACAAAGCTTTTGCAACTTCCCTTTTATGAAATATTGCTCATCTGACAAGAAAAACTGGCAGCCTCAGCTGCCTGCTGAGCATGTCACACCAAAAAAACCCAAACCTTGTAAGAGGCTTCTGTAAAGCCCCATAGGCAAAATGAGAGGAGATGGCAACCGTTCTGCTGAGAGGAACACGGAACTGGGCACCAGCTGAAACATCATCGCCTTAATTTATGGAACTCACTCAAATACTACAAATACACACTCTGAATTCTTGTCCTTTTATTGCAGTTGCTCAGAATGATTTACAGTCACCAAGTCCTGGAACAAACACACTGCTGAACTGCAAAATGCTTGTTGCTTTTGCGGGGCTACTTGCTCAGCACTTGACACTCCTGCTTGAGGGTCACTCGGCCTGAAAATAAAAACCCAGCCCTGTGCAGCAGCACATCTTTACCCTGGCACAAGGAGTCCAGTATATTTAGCTCTGAAGAGGGAAAACCCAACCAGGTTGTAACTGGAGCACAACTACATCTGAAAAAAGAAACAAACTCAACCAGGTATTGGGTATCAGCTGGAAAGGGTGAGAAGCATCTTCTGCCGCCTGCAGCAGTGGGGAGAAGTGGGAGCACGGGACCTGCAGCTGCTGTGGAGTGACCCCTGCACAGCCCCTTCTAAAAGACAACTGGTGGAGAAAGGCCTGGCTGTGCCCGTGGCCAGGGGATAAAGCACAATGGCGACGGAAGCCACGGCTTCCTGGCCCCGCGCGCCGCGCCGGGGAAGCTGCGCTGTCATTACCGCGGTGATGAGAGAATTATTTGGGTGCCTGGCTAAGGTAGAGGCCAACCATGCACACACACACATCCTGAAGGTGTGCATTCTCAGAGCCTTTCCCTCCTGAAATGGCCAGGGCTTCATTGTTCGCCTGGCAGCCCCAAGACACAGCCAACAAAGACAGGAAGTTGTGCTGCTTTTCTGAGTGGTGAAAAATGACTGTGTTGACTTGACACATAGTTACATGTGTAAGAGCTTTCCAGCTATACAAAGCACCCCTCAATTCCAATGCGCTCAAAATTACCTGCTTCCAAGACCAGTAATCAAAGTCACTGTCGTATTTTTCTGTGCAGGATTGAAGAGTTCGCTTGCCAGCACCAAACCATACCCGGAAAAGTTCTCTGATCCCACTGCCAGAGAAACCTTAAAACACAAGTCTGCCTGACTAAATTACACCTGCTGCCTGTGAGCAACCACTGCTGCGCATTGCTGCAATAAGTACTCTCAGGCTGACTTAAACCTCTTGCCAACACGCTTAAGACACAGCCAGCCAGGCATTTTTGGGGCCAACACAGTTTTTCATGATGGATGCTGTCCCATTCCAGTATCCTTGTACCCTCTTCCTCCGGTATTACAGGACTGTTCATTCTGTTTAGCCAAGTCACACTACATCAGTCAAAAATCTGATAAGGTTTGTTGCACTCCTACATAATTTAAAGTCTGTTTAGACACGCAACACCTGATTCGCAATATTCCTGTGACACAGCTGGCCAGCATAGCTACTGGGAACAACCAGTGCTAACCCATGGCAATGTTTTTCCCGTCTCCCTTTGAGCAACATGTGACCTAACTCAGGAGCTCCAGGAGCTCACCGGTGGGTGGTGACTGTTTAGCATCGAAACAAGAGCTCCTATAATGACTTCTACGCTTAAGAGGTCAAACCAGCATATTTATCTGACTTTTTTTTTTTGCATATGAGTTATAAATACAAACACACTTTGCACCACTTACTCATATGGTAATGAACCTATGAATCACATCGGGATCGTTAAGTCCACATCCTGCTTTACTCCTCACCTTTCTCTTAAATGCAAATTACTATTCACAGGCACAGCAGGCTGATGAACCTCAGCCTACACGTAAACACAGGGATTCCCTTCTAATACCCCCGCAGCAGCGCCGCCGGCCCGACAGCCCATCGCGGGCTGGTCTGGCAGCTCCTCTCCGCGCAGTGACAGCGGCGAGCCCGAGTGACAGCTGGTGTCGGGGGATGCCCGACCCGCCCGCGGCCATCTGATGGTCCCACGGGGCTGCCGCGACGCTTTATTCAGCAGGTTCCGCTGGCACGCCGGCTCCCGGGGCGGCAAGCAGCTCCCGCTCTGGTCAGCGATTGTGCAAAGCGAGCCCGGGACAATCCCCAGGGCTGGGCTCGCACGGCCGCTCCCGGGCACCCCCAGCGCGGACCCCCGGCCTTACCTGCTGCTGGGCAGCCGGGCTGAGGCAGTCGGCAGCCGCGTCCATGGCTCCCGCTGCCGCCGTCTGTCCCGGCGGGGCCCGCCCGGACGCGCCCGGCACGGCCCGGGGGCGGAGCGGGGAGCGCGGAGCGGGCGGGGAGCGGGCGCTGCGCTCCCCGGCCGGGGCAGCACCGAGCGAGCGCGCACCTGCAGCCGCCGGGCATCGCTCCCGAACCCGCACGGGAGCCCTCACCGAAAGGGCCTGCTTTCTGTCCCCGAGGAAGATAAAACAGCCTCAGAACATCCCAACAACTCGGCGCACGCCCGCCCTCCCTGCGGGCTGCACATCTACCAGATAACACCCAGGGCAAATGCTTATAAATATATATTCATGTTCACGCCAAGTGGCCTTTGCACGGCAGAAACAAACCGCCCCAAATTAATTAAACTGCTGTTAATTGCTGCAGTTATATCGGTGCTGTGGATTGCGCTGCGTAGAGCCGAGCTTAAAACGAGCCACCCACGCCGGATAGGCTGGTGTTGGTTTTATTCTTTCAGGAATGGCATTACACGCTAAGGAATAATGAAACAAAAAAAA